>JARKHS020033700.1:0-28470 GCA_030143305.2 Amblyomma americanum
CAGGCCAAAAAAAAAAAGCATTATTTGCGCATATGACTAGATATTACCCACGAAAGACCGACATTCTTTCTCGAAAATTGCCAATGAGCTTTCAACCATGCACCCAATGCTAATCTCTTCTTTGCTTCTTAATCTCGAATGTGCCGAGGGCTCAACCTAGGTTCTGCCGCGCCGAATGATTCTAACGTAATAGAAAAAAAAGCTCAACAAACGTGCTTCTCTTTTTTTTTCTGTAACGCACGGTGTTACATTTACTTATCAATGATATATTGACCGGTCTAGCCGACGTCACTTTTACCGCAAGTCGCAGGAAAAGAGGGTGCAACTATGCTAGCCATGTTCTGCGGAATACTTTTTAAGAACAGGCTGGTCGCGAAGAACTATCAGGTTTCCCTAATGAGATCTTGGTATAAGGAGCTGACTACCAAGCGAAAACGTGGCACCACAGATGTTCCGCTATACGGATGGAAGTTAAGTTGGTGACGACAGAAAGAAATTTGGGGTTGTACCGTACGTCTACAGTTTCTCACATGAAAAAAAGTCATGATCTACGGTGCAAAAGGCATGTTCTCAGAACAATGTAAACTTTTCTTACTGTGTGCTCGAATCGATGTTAAGAGAACAAAATGTGTCTGTAGCACCAAGCGTCCCACGCAATTTTTAAGCGGTGCAGTGGAGACCGTACCAGTCTTTTCCTTGGTGATGATAATAGTGAATTTTTATGGCGCAAGGGCATCCACGACCAAAGAGCGCCATGGCACAACGTATTTTTCGTTTGCTCTAGGTGGGGTCCACGACCTATTTCCCAAGCATTTCACCATGATTAAGCCAAGCACCAGGCCAGAGGAGGCCTGTACCCATTGTATCACCGGTAGGTACCCGGCGGCACTGGGGATCGAACCCCGCACCTCCCGCATGCGAGGCGGATGCTCAGACCACTAGGCGACCGCTGCGGTTCAGCTAGAAGTCGAAATAAATATTTTCAGAAGTGAGCGGAACTACGCACTGCCAGTTTAAATATACTCGCATTATGTAAGTATGCGAACTCATTTTGTTTCCTGTTCACAATGCAGCAGGCTTCTTTATAAGTTGGTAAGAATAACTGGCACGCTTGGTGGCATGCCGTCGTTAAGAAGCTTCTCCCTCCTTCTGAAGCGTCGTACACTGCACGATGAGCCCATTTGTTTCATGCTATGTTGGCCTGGTAAACGACAGAGCAGGTCCTTCTCTTTTCGTTATGATGTAATTGACGTCTGGCTATGACTGATGGTGTGCAGTTTCCACCTCCGTTACAGCGTAACCTTCAATGCATTCCAACGTAACAGCTACGTTTACTTGCGGTAATACTAATATCCACATTTGGTTCAGTTCTTGTACAAGAGTTCTTTTCTCACTGGATTTCTTGTCTTGTCGATGTAAACCAATTGGGAAAGCAAGACAGGCTTCTTAAATTTTAATTTAACGTTCCGCTCAGAGAAGCCTTTGGAGAGTTCGAGTAGGCCAGCGCACCGCGTGTTTGCAACCCGTGCTTTGCATTGTTGGCAAGTATGGTGAAAAATTACTTTGCGAAATTCATTGAAGGTCGACTCGCCACACCTAAGTAGTCAGTGATGTTTAGTTTGCTATTCCAGGACCGAAAGCTAATGGTGATGAATTTTAATGGCTCGTGGACATCTTTAGAAAAAGTGTGCCATGGCACAAGGGGATTTCGTCTACACAAGGTGGGTCAAAGACCCATTTTCAAAGCACCTCCTCCCCAGAGAAGTTGAGCACCGGGCCACTTGTACTCATTGGGGGGATCAAAAGCTGCCCATCTCAAAATCGCAATCCCTAATTGCCGAGCCCTTCACCATAATTTGCTTAGAGCTCGTAAAAGAACTTAAAGCTGGAACAGAGGTAGCCAGAAGTGGAAGCGACATATGCAAGCGCTGCACTGCTGTGCTGTATTCTGCAGCGATGGTCATCAAAACTTTCCCCTGAAAAGTGAACGATGGTTTGCGGTAATCAAGGGCTGATGGCCACCTCGGCAAAGAGAAAGCGCAACTGCTCCCCTGTCTGCACAAGGTGGACAACAGCACTGAGAAGGCACTACTAGTATCACTACAGTATTCCGGTTGTATCTCAGAGCCGACTGAGCTCGCCCAGCTATGCTCTCACATTTCAAGTGCGGACAAGAGCCACAGTTGCTAAAAGAAATATGCCCACCCACCGCGAAATTTGCCTGAGGAATGATATAACAAATCCAACTTTCATGCGGTGAGTCATGCATAAAACAAGCTGGCTACTTTGTTAATGGCCGGCGTAGGGATAATGACGCAAACTTAACACGAAGCAATGGCGAGCATATGCCAACGCATTGTTCTCCTTGCGGTTGGGAGGCCCGATGTCCATACAGGAAGACTAGATTCTCGACAAGAGCCTAAACGTGATTACCAGCGAGCTTTTGGACACGTTTCTCATTTAAAAAAAATACTGCACTGACAGGATTACTGTCACATGCATTTCATTGTATACCAGCGAGTTAAATTTTCAGACCAATTACAACCGATCTCAATGCTACTGTATTCTGCACTCTACCCGGTGCAGATTAAATTCAGCTGGGAGTGCAGCGCTGCCTGCATCCCTAGTCTGCATTGCATGCAGTCGCCTTTGTAGCGCTTTTCTCTCCATTTACGAAAACACACTCACCCAACAGAAAGTTCCTTCACACGAAATTTTCCATACTTTCTCACACTCATTGGGCACTCACTCTGTAATTTGTCAAATGAAAAAGTTAAACAGTTTATTCTGAAATTTCAACCTTCCTCGGCCTTTTTGATTATCAACAATGACGAGAGGCACATCAACTCCATGCTTTTTTTTTTACTCTTCGTTTTTCCTTCTCCGCGACTTGACCGCAATCTAAAGCCGTGCCCTTCAGCGGCTATTCCTGCTTTTTCGCTCTCGTGCGAAATAAGAATCGCCTCAGCTATTCTCAAACGCGAAGCACTGTTTTGTGAGCTCGGCTAACACAGACTTGCCCTGTCTAAAGCAACAGCGGAAGCGTGCACCCTCGTCTGCCGTTACTTCTAAGCGCTACAACGTCGAAAGTACACAAAAAAGCGAGTTTCGATGAAATGAAAAAGGCTTACAGAGCGCTGACATAAAAAAAAAATCTTGACTCGTCAGACGGTACTTCGGTGGTTCTTTCAGCAGGCGATAAGCGGACGTTGGGTGGCAGACGTTGAATAATTATGCGCGCAGGTCATGTCGTCAAGCTTGGAAGTCGTACACTAAATTTGAGATCAGATCATGCACGAAAACTAAGACGAACGATTTAGGCTCCAAAGCACGCCACTCAAGTTCGCGCCCATAGTAACAGTTAAACAGCCTGTTGTCTATGTTTACAAGGTAAGAACAAATACAAAGATTTGCTGCATGAAGCTCGCTCATGCCAAATGTTTTTTTTTCCTAGCCTAATGAATACCTTTTCTTGCTTAAAAGCTACTGGTTCAAAGAAACAAGCATGCACGATGCGAGGCGTTCCTTATGGTCGAACTGTTTCACACGCCATGGCAGAAAGTTTGACGACTGGTAGATCGAGAGTCGTTTCTAAAGCGAAGTGTTCTTTAAACGTGGCAATCATTATTACAACGTAAGTGAAACAAAACATCTGCGTTGAGCTGCGTGCCCTTCACTGGGATACAGTTGCGTTTATTCTTGGCGCTAGCTCCTGAAGTCATAGCTTCTCTTCCCCAACTGTGTGCTTACTCTACCGTGTCATCTTCGACGTAGTTTAAATCTCGACTCCGAAGCGAAACTTTTATCCACTTGTGCTCCTTTGACCCGTCGTTTTATTTATTTTTTCTATTTACTGCTCCTGCAAGCACCACTTTTCCTCGCATCGCTGCCTGGTTCAGTTTTACCGCCTCTATTCACGAGCCGCGTTGTACTTTTATGCCTGATTTCCACGTTCCCAACCTCCGTCCCCTATCGCGCCGCCAGGTCGCGCGTGCACGTTTCGTGCCGCCTGGAACACTGAGCTCAAGCAACCGCGTAATCTCGTTCCCAGGAGGAATGACCGGCTCAATCGCGAGTGTGTTTTGCAGCTCGAAACGCGCGCGGGGGGCGCATTGGAAATCAATCAGGCCTTCTCAACTTCCTCAGGCTTCCCGAGCAGGAGGCAAAAAATAAAAGGGAGAGAGAGGAGGGAAGGATTTTGTATTGCAGATCAATAAGACCGCCCACTCGTTTGCCAGCAATAGACCGCGGTGCCTCATTCTTTAATGACGTCGTAAATGAGCGCGCGATGCGGGTGTCTTGCCAGCGCCCAGGGGAGAGAGAGAAAGGAAAGAGAGGAGGAAAAGAAAGAGAGAAAGAGCGAGGGGAAAACAAAAAGCGCACGCTGCCTGCCACGACCTGAGAAGTACAGAAGAGCACAGAATAGAAACCCCTCCTTCCCTCACTCAGCCCAAGACGTAATTAGAGGTGGCTCGTTATTGGTGCGGCGCCTGACTCCGGCGCACACGTGCTTTGTGCAGATCGTTACAACCCCCAGCAGCCGGTGGCGATGCAATATGGAACACACGTTCGTTGCCGCCCGATGGTGGCCCCTCTTCTCAAGCGCTCTCGATTAGTTAATCAGGAAGAGATTGATTTGCGACGGGCCAAGGAGGAGGCGCGCGCAGGTCGCGCGCGAGGATGCGGCGAGAACTTGTCCGGCCGCTCTCGAGCCCCCCTCTATCGTCGGATTTGAGCCGCCTTGGCCCCCTAGCCATCGACTGCGGTGCAGACTCGGCCCGAGTGCCTCTTGCCCCAAAAGGCATGCATGTACGCAGAGCCTGCCACGGTGGCGTTCGGCGAATGGGATTTGCGCCGAAACCGGCTGAAGTGGGGTTTTCGAGCGCAGCGAAACAAGCCGGTCAATTCACGGCACAGAGGTTGGCCGCCGGTTTTACACAGCAGAGGCCACGGTTGTCGAGCACGATCGAGCCCCACCTTCCTCCGAGCTTAGTGCAAGCAAAAATACATGTGGGCGATTTTAGAATGATAAACGGGGCGCCGAGCAGATATCCAACCGGGGGGAGAATTTTCAGTCTCTCTATTGTTTCTTTATTATTACTTCTTGTATGTATTTTGTATGGCATCTCTCTTTCTTACGGTTTCCCTATTTCCTACTCTTAAATCGCAAGCTTAAATAGTGTGGTTACATGTTACTTGCGCTCCTTTAATTACTCCCCCCATTTCATTCACTTACTTATTCAATGGTATTTCTGAAACAAGTCGATGCTACCCTCATCAGATCACCCGATACTAAACGCTCTTCCTAGCTTCCGCCTGCACAGACTTTTTGTTTCCCGTCAGGGCTGTCAGGTCTCGCGAGGCTACTTTTCCTCCGAAAGAATGACCAGCCCTTCACGCCCAACGAAAATAGAACGAGGAAAGAAAGAAGGCAGAAAAGAAATAAAAAATGAAGCGGACGGCTGCCGGTGCTAGTGTATAGGACACTCCCCCGGGTGCTCCCCCCCCCCTCCCCCCGCGCGCCAGCTTGGCGGAGGCGGTGGCAGCGGCGAACGTGACACCTGCCAGAGCCGGCCAGCCTCACGTGACGCGTGGCCAGCAGCGCGGAAAGAGTCTTTTCAGCCTAACCGCAACGCCTCCTGGAGCGCGCCGCTCGGCTATTCTGCTCGTCACACGGATCGGCGTGCCGAAGACGTCTGGGGCAACCGGTACACAACTCGGAGCGCGGACGAGGTTGCGGCGCAGCAAATTAGGGACTGCCGGTGGCCGGCGATCAGCGGGCCGAGAGCGCTGCCGTAAGCCGATAACGCTCCGCCTCTGCTCGAGGAGTGCAAGCCGCGTGGGGGCGGTGGAGGCTCGATGGCCGCGCAAATCGTCGCGCCGGGTCTCTGCCGCCTCTCTCCTCACGTACAACCGCGCTGTATGGCCGGGGCTAGGGTGATTGCCACCGACGGTGCCGTTGGACGACGGCACGGCGTCTCGGCCCGCTCCTCCCGGTAACCGCAATGGTTGAGGCAAACCACGGCACGTACGGTTGCGACCAGAATAACACAAAGCACGGTTCTGAGATCAAACATCTCTCATGCGCCACACAGCAAAAAAGAAGGCACCGATGCAAGTAACTGGTTCTTGTGCGCACACGCTGATTTCCTTTACACGAAGATAGGATACACAACCCCAAGGCGCGCTCCTGTACGACCCTAGCGGCCACTGTGCAGTTGCCTCGGCGAGGCACGAATAACGCGCTCTACGGTGCTACATGGTCGGTTAGTTTTATGCTCTGCTGTCTCGCGTCAACCCAGGCACGCGTTCCACGCTGTAGGCAGCACTCGAGTTAATTAACGACCGTCTCAGCGATGCTCAACGACGGCGCAGAGCAAGCTGCGATAAGGATGAAAGTGCTTTCCGTGACACGCGATTCCGATCGCGTCGTGTCGGGATCAGTTCGACCACGCTGATCTCACGCGGTCGTAATGGACCCCTTACAAATCACATCTGTGTCATCCTTGAAAGGGCCGGCTATCCCAGGAAGAAAAGGGACAGGGTCGCATTTAAAGCGGATTTTACTTTTGAGACGGTGATCGAGCGGCTTAAAACTGACACATAATTTAGACGTTATGCCCAAAAAGTTTCAGCAGCAATTCCTCATCAGCCGCTGTTGACCTATTTTTGACGTGCCCCTGTAGATATAATAAAGCTGAAAGCACGCTCCAAGGAAAAAAAAGCACGATTCGCCTCGGTGGCAAAATATATCACCGTTGAGATTCCTGCCATTCTGAAAAAGCAGAAGAAAGATAATCGCGCCGACCATCTGATTATAGCCAACTGCACCCCTCACTCCACATACATTTGTCTTACTTATTTTTTTTCGTTAATAGCGCAAAAATCACACTGCTTTTCTGCCCATGCCTCCTTTCACAGAGCATAACCATCCACAACATCATGACTCCCGACGACGAACTGTCTACGCTTTTAATTAACCTGAAGTCTGTCGATACATACAACCAACTTGTTCAGTAAAGATAACGCTCCCCGCCTCTCAAAGATACACAACATTTTTACTTTGTTTAACCCATCCAACCAGAAGCTAAGTTCGTAGTTGTAACCACTGTGCGACACCTCATGTTTTAACCACAGTTTCTACAAAACTGGGCTACACAAATCGCGCATATACCTCATATTGTCTATGTTCCTAATGCTTTGCTAGACTTCGCAAGGACCAAGTGGCAACAAGGCGCCGTGAGGGGACGCATCCTTTGACACTATGTCCCCATGGTGCACGCTTAGCAAAAGATTGCGTTGATGCAATCAACAAAAATGGGTCGACGGTATTGTCAGACAAGAATCAGTCAATGCTGCAGAACATATAAATGCAATTTCTTGAATTCGAGCTTTTACCAGGAACGTCCGGGTGTGGAGCTGCTTCACTAATGCATCATTTGCGTTTGATGCAGTTTCTTCGTACGCTTCGATCGGTCACCCGTGCGCCGAACCAAGCGAGAGCTGCCGCTGGCGCGTTCCGCCATCAGCGACAGGAAATCGGAATCTAGCGCCGCGCTCTTTCGGCCACCAAATATTTCTACATCGATTTCTCGTCGCAAGATGAGAGCAAACATCGTGTGGAGATCTCTCGCTTTATTTGTGCCAGTCAGCCGGAAGTGGAAATGGGGACAACCAATGCGCACTTTGTAAATAAAATATGCCTTGTTATCTCCAGGAGACTGCCTGTCGCCGTTGAAGAAATGTTTTGTTGGTTTTTGTCAGGAAGCATTTGTCTGCTACAAGTTAAGCATATGGATTACTGTTTCAAGCGAGCCAACACTAAGCGCAAAAACAACGGCAGACAGAAGGAAATTAATGCACTGTTAGCGAAAGAACGTATATCTGATCCGTCCGTCCTAAACTAGCAACCAGCAACGAAATAAATGAGGAAAGTCAGCTTCGAGCGAGCTCGTTTCCTAAAGGCACAGATTGCTCCTAATTAAAGTTTCTGAATACACTAGTGGCAGAAAAATAGATGCAGCTTTTCATCGCGGCCATGGGCCATATCAGTGACTACAGTTATCACATCGGCTCATTACTAAAAAGTGATAAAGGGGGGAACTTGGAATTCACTGCGTCTCGAGATGAATTTTCGATATTCTTTAATCGCGTCCCCGTGCTACCCGCGGTAGCCGAGAGAAGTCGTTCGAACTCGGCGGCGGAGCGCCTCAGTGCTGTCCACGCTCAGCCGCCGCAGCCAGGAGCGTGCACGGTGACGCATCACGCCAGAGGCATCGGGGTTGAAACAAAAAACGCGCGACCGCTTCCCTATTTGTTTCCGAATTATCGGGTGCCCAGCGAAGCTCCCTAGCGCCGGGATTCCCTTTTCGGGCGGCGTTCGCCGGCAACTGCGGAGCCTGGGCGGGGCAGTTTGCACCGATTAATGAAGTCAGATGTCCACACTGCGAGCGTGCGTCCACGTGAGCTGACCTGCCCCGCTTGCGAGAGCGCTGGCGAGGAAGGGAACCCCGGCTACTGCCCGCCACCACGCAAACAAGGAGCAGCCGCCGAAGCGCGCGCAGCGACCGCTAATGGGCCGATCCGCCGGGCCGTATAGGCGTGCGTCAGAAATTAACTGCACCACCCGAGAAGAGGCACGCAAAAAAAGACAGAAAGACCGACAAACAAACAAAAATAAAGAAAACTTAGTAATAAACCCCGGCAGAGTCAGAAAACGAAGGCAACAAAATGGCCGCCATGAATCGAGCGTGCTTGGCCACCGCGCAGCGGCCGTCTTGTCTGCGCGCGTTTCTCCGGCCCCCGCTAATCCCTAACGAGCTAACCACGCACCTCGCCACAAACCCAATTCCGTGCGCGTCGGAGCTGACAAGCCACTCGAGCTGAGCAGGAAAGACGCGGCATCCCGGGCACGCGCTGGCCGAAAGTCCCGGCCCGGACGCCGGACAAAGTTCTTGCTGCTGAAGCCCGCCCGCATAATAGCGACCGAAGAAGCGAGCTGGCCTGGGAGAGGGGAATGTCTCGACAGCAGGTGCGGCCCGTTAGGCGGCTATAAGGGCGCACTTCACCCTGCGACGCTGGATGTTAGTGTTTTCGGCGTTACGGGGCGTCTTCCCGACGCCTCGTGCAAAGGACGCCCATCGATTTCTTTCTCGTTGCAGAAACTAATTCTTCTTTATTTTCTTTTCATCCTTTGTCTTATCTATTACCTTAAAATGACGGTAATTACATTAATGCACTAGGTGCCCCGCAAATGCAATGTGAGAAAATTCGTATAGTTGGGAGCCTAGAAATGCTTGCTTTCGAACACACTGTGGTGATTTAAGCTAAATCTGCTCGAGAATATTCGTGCACAAAGAAACGAAACACACAAAAGAGAAAAATGTCAAACACAGAAATTACAACGAACAGCGTGCCCGTGTAAGTGCGAAGTGCAACAAGTGTACCACTTACGCTAAATACCGTATAGACTCTACTGCGTGTCGCGCTCGAGTAAGGGCCGCTTCCCGCAACTTGGAAGCGAATAATTAAAAAAAGCAAGGAGAAACTGCGTTACACGTGTGCATAGCATTCCTTGCGCGGCACACTCCCAGTGGAGCTACCAGATGGCCACAGTATTAGTATAATCAGTAAAATCTTCTAGCATGCACGGCTATGCAGCCCTGTGTGATTAAAATCAAATGAGATTTCAGGCGCTTGTACTCGGGGTGTACGGCAACGGCCGACCACAAACTGACTGGGCGGCAAAGGAGCGCATCAATGCGGCTTGTCTGCTCGTGGATTTCGAATTCGCAGTGTGTGGTGTAGCCGGACAGTGCTACAAGCTTTAAAGTTGCAGGAATTTGAATGAAATGGATGGAACAGAAGGTGAATATCAGTTATGAGGTGGGGAGGAACTTGGTCCAGTCAACGGCGATAGCGATAGCGAGGAAGGAACTTAACTGTATGTGCAACTCGGTGCCGGATTTAGCGCCAAACTATGTCATACGATAGAGAGTTGAAAAATTCAACTAAAATATGTTGGTTTCGTATCAGGGACATACCCCGCCAAAATCGCGAAAAAAAAACTGCGGGTCTTAGTCGAGT
This sequence comes from Amblyomma americanum, assembly GCA_030143305.2. Classification (NCBI taxonomy): domain Eukaryota; kingdom Metazoa; phylum Arthropoda; class Arachnida; order Ixodida; family Ixodidae; genus Amblyomma; species Amblyomma americanum. The sequence goes on from JARKHS020033700.1 coordinate 10,087, forward strand.
GTATACGGTAACTGACTGCAAAGGACGCATGCGTGACCAACTAAAAAACGTGTTGCATATCTGTAGTTGGGTTTATATTTCAGTTTTTGTGCGTCAGAACTCTTCATGACGCTTGTGGTGCTAGAAACAGACCTCGCACCAGAGCAGCCCGCCAAGAGAAAATGCTGCTTGCATCCTCGCAGCTATACACTAAGTGGCTCACGAAAAGAGAAGCAGCATTAGAATACGGGGGATACGTAGTTCCCCTTTTTATCTTCGTCGCATTGCCCCGGAAATACAGCTGGCGCACGTTGTTAAGGCCCCGTAAGAGGGCTTCCTGATTTGTTGTGACAAGTGTGCAAGCATAGGCGCTTCTGGGGGCTCCTCCATTTCTCCGTTATTGCTTCGTGCTCAGCTTGCATTATCTTCACTGCCTCCCTACTTTCAGACTTTGCTTCGGCGACTCATCCTCGTCCATTGTTTTATTCTCTTCTCACCACATCGCGTATGATTTAGATTCTCAGTGCTGCGCAACAAACTGCATTTGTCGGGTTCTGCACATCCCCAACATCGAGGCAACGTCGCTCGCATCTGCCTGGTTGCCTCTGGCCGAATTGCGCTGCGTTCTTAGCCCATCTACGCCACCTCGAATTACCCTATTTTACGTTTGATATCCCGTGCACGCACACGAGAGCGGGAAAGTCAGTCGATACGTATGTACATGTATCTCTTTTTTTTTATGCGACGACGACCTCGTAAAGTCCGTGCTCTCATCTTGCCTAATTAAATTAAGCTGCGCGTTCCTGTGCGAAGCCTTTCAAACGAGCCGCGTGTGTGATTTCCAGGCTTGCTTTCAGGGCGCATTGCTCTCTAGATAGCAACGTACGAATTCCGAAGTTTCCAGAAGCCGCCGCGGTGGCTCAGTGGCTATGGAATTCGGCTGCTGACCCCAAACACGCGGGTTCAACCCCGGACGCGGCGGTCGCATTTCGATGGAGGCGAAATTCTAGAGGCCCGTGTACTGTGCGATGTCAGTGCACGTTAAAGAACCCCAGTTGGCTGAAATTATCTAGAGTCTTTCCCTACGGCGTCCCTCATAGTCTGAGTCGCTTTGGGACGTTACACGTCATAAAACCAAACCGAAATTTTCAAGCAAAATTGAACCATATATAAGAATAATTGACGAATTTGTTGGAAATTCTCGCCTAGTCGACCGCCCATTTATTTTGATCATACGCATATTTTTGTCTTTTTTTTGCTAGAACATTTTGGTGGGCTAGTTGGTCAAGCATCCTGTACCTAACAGCACAAACACAGACAAGCACAAGAGACGAGGAAACAGACGAACGCAGTTGATAGCGCTTTGTTCGTCTGTTCCCTCGTCTCTTGTGCTTGTGTGTGTTCGCGCTGTTCGATACAGCATGGTTTGTTTGTTTTTTTTTCTCCTTTTATTTTGCTCACCGTACATCATTGCTAGAACACTCATTGTTTCTGGGAGCGTCTATAGTGAGTCTGCAGCTCTAAAATTTATTAGGTGCTTTTTACTTCTACACGCTTGTTGGGGCGCATTGAGGCCGCACAAATTGGACAGATGCTCTGTCGTGCAACCAAAGATTAACAGCAAAAACCTTGAGAAATGGTTGTGGCGGCGTGAAAGTCAGCGCACAAAAGCCTCCTCTTCAGGCGGCCAGCAGAGAAGACAAAGGATAGGTAACGCGGGATAGGGAACGGAAGCTCGCAAGTCAGGCGGCATTCCTCCGTGCAGAGCCCCGTCTGCATACACGGCACAAGTGAATGGCCGACGAGGCTGGCGCCGTTTCGCTGGGCATCTATCACCGGTCCCGCACTCGCGATCTCGCGTGTCTCGCGTTCCTTGCCGGCACGATGGCCAGCCGCTTTCGAAAAGAAAAAAGGGGGAAAAAAAGGAAAAAAAGAATGCTTGTTCGCCAGCGCTGACATCTACGCGGAAACGCTGCCATGGCCTTATCGCTGCTTGTGCGGGCGCACATCTATTACGGGACTGCGGCAGTGTGACCCGCCACAAATAGTGCTTGATGATTCTGGCAACAATAGAGCACGCCCGGCGCGTCCGGAGGCGATGCTTCAAGCTAAATACTTGGCACTGAGACGTTGTCGTCGTTTTCTTTTTGCTGCGCAAAACAGCGACACGCTTGCTACAGCAAAATGGCTCTCGCTCTGTTCGAGAAGCTGACCTTTATAACCTCATCTTGTGGAGTGCGAAGGAAGGTAATCGTGTCCTTTATGTTTTTTTTTTCTTTCGCAGAACATTCCGTCTTCGTACTAAGGCTATTCTTCGCTTCGTTTTTTTTTTTCGCGTTCGTTAATTTTAGCTAAGGCAACGCCAATGGTATAATTCGAATGCACTTTACGGGCCTTTTCCGAAACGCGCGCTCATGTAAGCTCATCTCGTGCGGGTCGGGCTGTTTCGGAGAATCACACAGCTTGTGTGGCTTCTGTGACGACACAGTTGAGAACCTGGAGCATGCGGTTATTTGTCGCGCGTGGGGCTTATTGAAAATGGTAACAAAACGGCCCGAATGATGCGAACTCCGGATTTGTCGACAAATTCCTTTGCAGGCTTCGCACCAAGAGCCGACGCAGTTGCGTTTTTGAATAGAGCTGCAACACTGAATTGAATCAGAAACTCACAAATATTCGGGCTAAACGTTTCCCTTTTAGGCAAATTTAGATTCCGGCTTGGAATGTCGATGCCGTTTGCCACTTTCACGCGAAGCTGTGTTTGCGAAAGTAACACCGCGTCAAGGCTGCTACCTTTGGTGAATGACGTTAGATTGCACGAGGACAAAAAATAGAAGGTCCAGTCTTTGTCAAAAGTATACAGCCCAAGGGGTCTGCTTCTGAGCGCTGCAGCGCGGCTCCTCTTGCATACGCAGCGACTCTAAGCTCATGAAGGCGGAAATAACTTAAGTCCTCGACGCTGCCAAGCTTAAGACTGTCAAATGTGTTTAAGAGCCACGCTACACGGCTTGGCAGCAAACCTCTTGGGCTGTATATTTTTGACAAAGACTGTACGTGCATTTTTTTTTGACGCCGGGCGAGGTTATTTACGCACTCCTGCTACAGTAACCAAGCTGTCGTGACGGGCGTCAACATTTCCCCTGAAAATGCCAATGGCTGCTTTCCATTGGCGTTCCGCGCGGGCCTGTGCCCACGAAGTTGCGCATGGGTCTGCGTAGATTGACAGGGAGCTGAGTTAATATGGAGACAAAAATACAACGTAAGTCTGTCAAGACGAGGAATAGTAGCCACGCCTGGCACCAGGAGCTCGGGTATGCGGCACCAAACTTTGATTACACAAGGCCTGTTAATACTGAATGCTCAGCAGCTCCTTTGCGTTGGGCGTGATCAATAAAAGCGCCTCTTTTTCTCCCTCAACTGCCACGTTATGTCTTTCTTTATTCATGAGATCCCGCATGGCGTGAGAAGCCGGTGAAAGGCAACTTGACGACGCCAGCCTAATACTCCTGTCGCACGACCAATCTGAATGACCACTGAGCCACTGATAGTCGAGAGAGAAAGAGAAAGCTTTATTAAACGTACCAGGCACCAGTCGCTGGAATAAGTAAACGGGTCGAGGCTGGAGCTGAGAGCTGCATGGTGGTTTCCCAACACACAGGCTATGTGGGCCACGGGAAGCGGCCGTAGTGTTGGGCGGAGTGCAGGATGTGGAGTGGCCAATATCTCCCAGTAAGAGGGGACGTGGAAAGAGAGAAGTATGCGGTGTAAGTAACGCGGTGACTGAGTGGCGAATGGAGAGTACCAATATGTATCTGCACTTGCAGGCTAGGCGCTGCGCATATCTGTCAGCGGGGATGGCCTGGGTGGCTGAGTATGTGGCGGGCGGATAGGTCGCAAGGCCATAAGGTAGCAACAGGCCAATAGTAGCCATCCTCAATGATGATCGGGCACTGCCGAATGGTGACCTTGAATGATAATCGAATTTGATGGCAACTGACTCGGCGGACGCTCCCACCAGTGAGCACTAGAAGGGTCATTGCGAGTAGAGTCGAGTTCTTTGTTGAAAGAAAAGAACTGATAATAAAAACGCCGAACTCAAAAATAACAAATGGTTTGTCTTTTATCGCTCTAATTTTTTGCTATTGAACATTCACTTTTGTGCTACAATCACGGTGGCAATCACCGAGTACCGTTGTCTTCGGGCAACATCGATTTAAGCACTGTTGTTGGGTTGCGCCACTGACGCCTATGCTTTTTAGGCCGTAAGAAGTGCATCATTTATCTAAGGTTGTCAAAAAAAACAATTAAAAGCGGCTTCTTGAGCAGGCTGGTCCACACTTGAAAGTATCTCGCACTGGAGGCGGGACACAGTCGTAAAGAATACGTAAGCTCATTGGGGTGTCCTTTCTTTCCTCACGCCCGTGCCCTGCTTGTTACGGCAAGGTACCTTCAGCGAGAATTACCTTGCTATCCGCATTTACGAGCATTTCAAACAGGTAACAATGGCCAACAAGGGGCTTCAAACTCTGTCTTAATCTCGTCGGGTGCATAGCGACAGAAATTTTCCACAAAACAATGCTTAAGTCATCAGCGAAAATCGCGATATAATGCGAAACAGGTTTAAACTATATCGAGTGAATCTTCGAAGCGCATCATGCCCTGGCAGAAATATACAAGCTAGAAGGCTTGCGAGTCAGAACGGCTATTCTTTAAAAGGTGCTGCGTCCTCACACTTTGCTTCCGATTGGAAGCAACGCCTCAGCACTCTTCGTTTCAGTGAAAGATGGCAAGTATGGTTTCAACTGAACACATAAATCATGCTTTTGAAGCGATCCAAGTAGCCATTAAGGTGGTCCCGCGCAGGGAAAAGCAGCCAGCTAGCATGCTCTTGTATCCTAATTCATACTTTATTTTTTTTAATTTTTAAACTCATTAACAAATCTAAATCCTTCCTCATTTTCGTGTTTTCTTCTACGTCTAGTTCCTGAAAGTAAAGCTCATTTTAAACGTGCATCGCTTAGCGGAGCAACTTGAGCCCATTAAATGTCCATTTGAGTGGGTCGAAATTCTTTAAACAAAGTTGGAACGCCTTTTGTGCAGTTTGCGTGAGACCAGAATTGTTCAGCTATTGTAGAAGCTGTGAAGGTCCCCTTCTATCAGAGGGATCAGAATTGCTAATCACAAGGAGACGGCTCCGGTCACAGTTGGCCGTGCTGGTGCGCACACATCGGGCTAGAAGCGAGGGTCGTTGAAAGTTGGATCAATAAACGTGAGCAGAAACGTGTTTTTTTTTTAGTTAGTGTCGGAGCCATTGAATGACTGGAGTCTGGGAAAAACCGTTCATCTGTGAAAGCGCGCTATATGCTGTATACTGGTCGACTTTCGTGTACATTATAGGCATAACAACCACCTCAAGCCTTTTGTTGGGCTGATCGCTTTTACAGCGTTAACTGTTATTAGCTCTTCACTCAGTTTTGCGCCATTGGCGTCGGTTTCCGCAAGCCCATCGGTAAAAAATGATCTCCCACCTACGAGCCAAGCACATCCAGCATACGAGGAGAAATCAGTAACCGCTAGACCACTGCTGTGGTGGCCTTTAGTAGCTAGTGCATCCACTCTAATATATCAACTCTGTCTCCATTTTTACGTGATCACAAGCCACCTAATGCTGGATTATTCTCTGTTACAAACTCGCAACCATCCTGTGATTAAAAAAAAACACCCATTTTCTGTGCCTTGTTTTTTACAAGACTGACTAGTTGCTTCTTTGTGCGGTCGGAACAACTTACAACCCTGCGAAAATAAAATTTAAATGTTACAAACGTTCCGATATTTAGGTTGCAGTCTGTGTAAGCGCAAAGCAATTACTACTAATGTGTGTACTGTTTTGTTAATCAGGGTGCTGGGCTCAGACAACTGTTGTCAAACTGGCCAACTCTAAGATCCCTACACTGCCAACTTGGTGACTCCGTGTAAAATAGACATCAGATTGAAACAAATGCTGCTCCAAATTCACTAAGAACAGTCATAACGTTTTTCATTGCGTCTGTGTGAGCTTTTTTCCTTAAAACTGGCAACATATTATCACAGCCTGATATATACCACCTCTCAAACTCTCATACAGACTAATGATTCGTTACAGAATCTTCTCTCTATCTTTTCTTCTTGTAATTACCATTACTGATTTAGCGCATCTTTGATCGGAAAGCATTTATTACAAGGAATGTGTCAAAGATAACGATTTTTTATTTTTTTCACAATTATTTCCAGCAATGGAAATACTTTTCTCTCACTAGAACCAGTACTGAATATATAAAAGATCATGTAAAACTCTGAACTATAGAGCCTTTGAGACAATGTAAACATAAACGTACTTTTTGCACAGGATAACGCCATAGTCACTGTCGTCGAGTTGGGACACATCGCTAACTTCATTCATTCAGTGTCTTGCTTCTGGTGCACGCAACACATCGAAGAAGCAATTGCCTTGCTTCTCTCGCTAAATTCATCCAGAACCGATGCATTATGCCAGAAGAACTCTATACACTTCTGGCAGCACTAAATGGTAGCCTCTACCTTAATAGGCGCCCAAAAATAAGATTTCTTTTTCCGTGTTTTCCAGCCACTTTGTAAAAATCACAAATGGTCTATTGAATAAGAACACTTTCCTCAAAATTATATGCAAAAAAAAAACATCATGAGAAAATCCTACGCGGTGCAACGCGGTCGGCATGAACGCTGTAACAGCCTGTGCCTACAGGGCAACACAGAATACAGTTCCTTGAGGACACCACTAGCTTGCTTTACTAAGGCCGATTTAAGAGAGTTTGTTTCTCACATACATCATGGAAGTTATGTAGGCCATCCGGCAGGAGAGGTATTATAACGTTTCCATTGAAGCTCTATTCCGTTCTCACCCTACTTGCTCTTTAAGCGACGCGGTCAATTTTTCATAAAGTAAAGAATAAGAATAAATAGCATCGACGGACAAATATTATAGTATTATATCACCTCGAGTTCTCCTAGGTCGTGTGAAACCGTAAATGATGATGATTTCATTTTAATGGCGCAAAAGCACTTTGGCCGAGGAGCACCATAGCTAACGTATTTGACCGCCGTTAGGGAGCGAGTTTGCAAACACCCTAAATCTCAAGCATTTATCGCCAGACAAACCGAGCGCAAGGCCAAGAGGAAAGATTTTACCCATCGGAGTATCGGTGGATGCCCGGTGTAACTTGGGATCGAACCACTCCCGCCCCCCCCCCCCCCTCCTCCCGCATACGAGGCGGATTCCCAAACGTGAATCCTGAAATTAATTACAGCTATGAGGAAACGTGGTACCTTGTGAAAGGGTTCATCGGTAACGTTTTTGCGGTCAGTGGCAAGACAGCGCCTCTGGCACCCTTCGTAACCTCACTTATCCAGTGAGGCTAACGGAAATGCAAGATGAGATATGAGCAAGTGCACAACCAACATTTAAACCATGTGTTCCTACCTACATCTAATACCTTCATCACGTTCCGTAGATAAAACAAGGGCGCTGTCGGAAGGCAGGGTGGGCTGCCTAGCGCGGTGGTCTTAAAACGAAAGCGGTGATCAGAAAAGCTGCCATTTTTGTATTCTTTGATTTTCTTTAACTTGGCTCTTTCTAATCGCGAGTTGAAAGCACTGATAACGAAAGCTCTTCATCCGCCCCCCCCCCCCCCCCCCGCTCATCCCGCTCCCCCGTCGCGCGCGCGCACGCAAGCATTATGATAGCGGCCAAGTCCCTGCTCACCTTATAAGAAAGGTCCCCATGGGCTGGCTTGTGAATGTCGGAGTTTCCCATTGCAACATGGGCCACTGCGACGCGATTCCGCTCCCTCCACTATACAGCCATGGTCGTAAAAAAATGATAACTCTCTGAACAGAAAAACAAGGAAGGACTGCAAAAGAGAAGAAATGAGGCGACTCCACAAGAGCCCTCTCTTCCGCTGCTTGTCTCATCCCCGCACACTTGCTTCGGCCATGAGACGGAGACTGGTGTCGCAAGCGCTGCCTTTTCTCGCTATTCCTTTCATCTCTCTTTCTTCCTTTCTTTTTCTGCGCCCCAGCACGTCTGCACCACTCACTTTTGCTGGTTCACGGGCAACTTCGCAATGAATAAACTTTTGCAAAAAGAGCGTCCAAAACGCCGCCACTGACGGAAATCCAAGGGGTGGAAAAAGAAAACAAACAACACTGTCTGATTAAGGGTGACATTCCCTCCTTGAGACGAAGCGCCAGGTGCTGCCGCTCCGACTCGAAAGGGCCACGAGTGGTTATAACGCAGAGCGCATCCGGAATCCCAGCACGACTGCCTCGCTCATCAACTCTCAGTCGCAGATCGAGGTTTTCAAAATTCAATTTTCTCAACGAGTCGGCCGGGGTGGAGCGGGAGGCACGCAACGGGGCGCAGCCAGCTTGCGCCACCGCAGGGTTGCGTCGCTCACGGCTCGCCAATATAAAAGGATCACGGCTTGAGATGACAGCGTGGCGAGAAACTCGAGGCGCTCCTCGGTCCGAGCTTCTTCGCAGCAAGCTGAACTCATTAACCCCTCGTCTGTGTATTTAACTGTAGCTCGCAGTTCTTTCCCTTCCATGCGGACCGCAACACGTCAAAAATCGGCACTAAAACTTCTTTTTATGCCGAATTAAATGTGTTCGTAGACATTATTTATCTTTCATAACGCTACAATACGAACCAAATGCACCTTTTATGTTGCAATAGCGTAAAAATTTGATATTACCTGCGCAGGAGCGTACTATCCAAAAAGACAAAATTTATGATAATTTTCCTCAGCTCAATACCTTCTCCGCGTCTCCTATTTCTCAGAACCGGCGTCACTGAATCTTGTGTCACTAAGCAAGAACTGATATTGAAGCAAAACAGAGTAAAAATTTGCTCAGGCACTCTCAAAACAGCGAGCGCTGCTGCATTTTGCCGCCCTTTCATTCGGATCTTGTGTGTTCTGCATTGTCCCTCCCTGGCTGAATCTAGGACTTGGTTTGGGCGCCGAAGAAGAGGACAAAAGCAGGTGAAGTGGTGCGTAACAATCTGATATGCACGCGTGGCTACACGGATTTCATGAAATGCCTTCGGCACGCACAACCAACGGGGTCAGAGGCCGTTCCCGAGGGGAGCCCGAGGGCGGCAATAACGTGCGGAGCCCGCGCGAGTCCGGCTTCCCGCGGGCAGCTGGATTCCTGGGTTGCGCAAATCGAGCACGCAGCCAGATAACGCGCACCTTACAGTTTCGTCACTCGTCTCTCTCGGCCCAATTAAGGAACACAAAGTCGCTGCCGGTCCCGCGATCCGTCCGCGGACGGAGGGTGGGCGTATGGCGGCCCGGTGTGAAAACGAACGACGGGAAGACAAAAGATTCAATGAGAGTGAAAAAGAAAGGGAAAAAAGACGCCAAAATGCAATTACAAGTGCCGACCAAAACAAGTTATACGACGCGCGCGCAAAAGAAATAACGAGCTGGTGACCGAGCCTGCCGAGAAAAGAGCGGCGTTCGGCGGGATCGTGAGCGTTCCATGGATTCCTCCTCCTTCTCCTCTCTTCTCTCGGAGAGGAGCAGAGTGGAGGCGCGATTGTCAGGCAATTTCGAGGGCGGGAACATTTCCACAAAAGAGCCGCCATCTGTTCCCGAAGAGGTTTGTTTTCTTTGGTGCGGCCGCCGGAGACTCGGCACAGCCCAACGGCGGCGGCGGACGCGTTCGGGAAGACCGCACCCATAAACTGGAAATAGGATTCGTCCGGGGATGAAAAAGGAGCAGCGCTCCACGCGGGTTTTCCAGGCCGTATAGCTTCCCGCCGGAGTGGGAAGAGGAGCAAATGAAAGCGCGGGTCGTCACCGCCCGGTGCTTCTCTTATCGAAGGGGGGGGGGGGGGGGGGGAGCGGCGATAAAGCGCCGCAGAAGGAATCTATGTGTGTCAAGAAGCGCGCACAAATAAATCAGCAGATGCACATCTGACTTCGCAGCCCCACAAAGAGAGGGAAGGACGGCGCCTAGAGGGGAAAGGGAGAGGAAAGAACAAAAATTAAGTGCGCTGGGGAGAGGGGTATTTCTTATTTCAACTACTCGACCCAAAATGTTTGTATAAGAAGCCCGCCGCTCCGCCATTAGGTAAACGCTTTCTTGGGGATGATCACGTCCTTCAAAAGCAAGAGCTTCATGAGCAAAGAAAGCGGCGAAAGAGACCATTTCATTCACCACGGCAAAAAAAAAAGAAATAGAGGTAGAGATAGAAAGACTACACTCAAAAGAATCCGCGGCTGATCGAGCGGACGGTAGCTAGTCCAACGCTAGCTTCATTTAAAGCAAGGGCTGCACAGAAAGGGGAAAAAAATGGGTGGACAAGGCAAAATGAAGCAGCAGTACAACAAAACACCGCCTGTTTTTTTTTTATCCTTTCTATTCTCCGCAAAATGCGGTAGGAGCAGACGACGTGGTATTTTTCGGTGCTACGAAGAATACGCGGTGTTATGAAGTGAAAAGAACTTACGCAGGCTGGCTGCAGAAAATTGCTGTTCAAGCACGGGAAGTAACTAGGTGGAAACAAAACTACAGGCGGCAGGAGTTGTGATTCTTTCGCTTACATCGCCACCACGACCGCCGGTCGGCAGCACTCCCTTCCATTCTATACTGAAGCAGGAAGCTATTGGTTCTCCTGCACCAAGAGTTATCCGGATACAGTGTCCCTCTTCCCAGGCGCGGGTGTGAGCGCTTACCAGTTGTGGAAGAAGCCGCTAATAACCATCTTGAAAAGAATCTTGCGGCTTAACGATTCTGTTTTTTGACAGCGTCCACTCGGTTCCCTTGAGTAACTTACAACGTGAGTCCAAATCAGAGCACTGGCACTTGCGCGCCCTGGTTGGTCCGGAGGCAACGCATTGTAACAATATTCGTAACACTTCCCATATTTATTTATTTATTTATTTATTTATTTATTTATTTATTTATTTATTTATTTATTTATTTATTTATTTATTTATTTATTTATTTATTTATTTATTTATTTATTTATTTATTTATTTATTTATTTATTTATTTATTTATTTATTTATTTATTTATTTATTTATTTATTTATTTATTTATTTATTTATTTATTTATTTGTGATCCTCTCAGGGCCAAAGTAATTTCAGAGGGTAGTGGTTATAAATTATACACAGAGAACAAAAACTAAATTCAACACACAAGCGTCATGTTTTTGGTTACACAATTCAGTAAAAAACGTAAGCATAAGTTGTAAACGCAAGATAAGAGAACAAACAAAGGTTACTAAGGTAAACAAAGTTAACGGAGAATAATATGTACATTTGTTGTGAACCTTAGTATGAAATGTTAGCTAAAGTGTTACGGAAGCGCAGGTTGTCTTGAATGCAGGCTGTCGATCCGGGAAGGTGGTTCCAATCTGCTGATGTGCGGGGAATGAACGACTGTGAACAAGCTTTTGTTTCGTATGACGTTATGCCGACTTTGTGGCCGTGACGTAGCCGTGGAGAGATGAAAGAGGGAGGAGATATGATTTCATCGCGTAGATTGGGACACTTGTAAAAAATTTTATGAAATAAACATAACCGTGAAAATTTTCGACGGGAGGCTAAATGTGGAAGGTTAAGCGTTTTTTTCATGGACGTGACACTTGCAGTACGATTAAACTTAAGTAGGATGAAACGGACCGCGTAATTTTGCACAAGCTCGAGCGCATTAATTGAATTTGCGTAGCTGGTGTCCCAAATTGCAGATGCGTATACTAGTTTGCTAAGGACAAGGATTTTATATAACATGAGTATTAGGGGGGGTAGGGGAATTGGAGAAATTCCGGCATAGATAGCCTAGCATGCTATTAGAATTGATAGTTATGGCGTTAATATGGAGCTACCAGTTTAGAGAGGAAGATATATAAACTCCGAGGTAGCGATATGATGCGACAGTCTCGGGTTTGCTATTATTTAGATAATATGCACCGGTAGTAGATGATGTGCGGTAGACACGTAAAATTTTCCATTTAGTATACCCTGACGCTCCCTCTTCCCTTCACAGTATTCTGATAAAATGAAATGAATGTTTGCAACCAGCGCATATCTTTGCTCATGCCAGATGCCCGCGAGCATCGTACAACAAAGAGGAAAGCTGGGCATGTTGGAACATAATTAAGGCGTCCATAATTAAGGCGAAAAAAGCAACGGTACAGCTCATTACAGAATTAAGAGCTCTGTACTAATGCTCTTTCTTTCAGGAGTTACAACGTCTGGGCGTCCTGTGGTGCCGAAATAAAGAATATCTCCTTATTACAAAAAAAAAAAAACGAGGCTAAAGCGCCAGAAATTCTTTAGCACCGATTTCATCAGCATCAAAATCCGTTTAAAACCTTTCTCTAAGAGAGATAACTGCTAGTACCAATTTAAAACAGAAACAAGCCTAAAACATTGCTGGCATAATTGCGCACAGAAAACAAAAAAAAACGCAAAGAAACACCGAAGCATTACCATTACACAGGATTATAATACACGGTAGCGTCAAAAGGCTTCAGTCTTCCACTCTGATTTTACTTTCTGAGCATAACTGGGCAAAAATACACGTCACATGCAAATTAGGGACTCTGTTCAGTTGTTGGCGCACATAACTTAGTTACATGCCGCAGGCTCGCAGCTCGTGAAAGTCGTGGTTACACACTCACTTTTAATCTTTTTTTCTTTCGTGTTCTCTATTACACGTCACTCCTTTTTCGTCGTGCATTCTTAAAACAACAGCGCAAAAATCTCCGTTCGTTGAACACGCATATATAGCTAGAGCTCAAGCAGCTCACGAATTTCAAACAATTGCACAAGAAAAACACATTTCAGCATTTCCCTAATGAAAACAAATATATATAAGAGCATATATGTGCAAAGTGTGAGCTTTTTTTTTTTCGTGCGCGATGCTTTCAATATATTCAGCGAACAAAGAACCTATGTTCACAAAAAAGGACATGACGAGCGCTTCTCCACACAAAGGATCGTAATGCGGCAAAGCCAGCTTCGAGTACAACTACGAAAAGGATTCTTTGCGAGTAGTGCCGTCGGAATATGAGATACTGAAAACAAGTCACGTAGCTAAAACAAAAGAATTAAAAGAAAAGATTACACTCTTGGGGCAGGAAATGATTAAATATAAATTAAGTAACAACTTTAAAAATGTTGCTGCACATAAATAAAGAAAACAATTAGAGCAGAATAAAGCAAAATAAAAACCAGAAGCGGAAACCAACTTATTCTCTTGTTGCTTCACAAGCCTGCGATACTAAAATTTCAGCAGCTGAACTTGCGATATAAAACATTATGGCTACAGCTTCAACGTTTCTCCAGCACATTGCTTTCTATCGTCTGCAACAAACGAAGTATTTCATTTTTTTTTTTTTCAGCTATAGCATGCCGGCTGGTCAGGTACAGAACGCCCTTTCCGAAGTGTCAAACGGTGAGATGGGCACAATGTTTTCCATTACCATACCATAGCCGAAAGACCTTCGCGTCCAGTCCTCTTCCTGTTGTTGCATGCTACAATATTTTTTTAGTTTAAATTTCGGGGCGAATCTCTACGGAGGAATCGATTTCTAAATGCTCCTTTGCAGCTAATGCCTTGTTTCTGCGGAAGTAAAAGGAAACAACTTTATACACGCTGTTACAGCCTGTTGTCCTAGTCTTTGTCACCTAGTATTTTTCATCTTGGCAAAGTGAAAAATGATAAGTTATGGCTGTGCTGCGTCCGCGATATCAAGTCAAATTCGTGGAGTTGTAAGGCATAATGTGCGAATGCATTATGCGGCTCTTCCGAATTTCTGCAACCTTTACAAATACCTTGGACTTCTGTAGTTGACGTCATTCTGGAGCTTTAGTGTAACCGTGAGATAACTGACAGGGTTCACTTTTTCCTCATTCATAATGTGTTGTTCGACGCAGATCAGGAAGTAAGGTAAAACATAAGCTGGGTGGCATCGACGCTAGTGCGTCAGTTTTTAAGGACACAATACAGGCTTCCATAAAAGCCCACATAGCTCCAACGTCGTTAGCATAATTTGAAAAGCTAATGCCTTCATGAGAGCCAATTTTTGCTTCGTTTTTTTAGGAAACAGGATTTTACGAGCGCTGCGGAACGCACCACTTGTGAATAAATTATTGCCTACGTTGGGACAACGAATTTAGCTCGTGGATTTAACGTAAGCGCCGTCTCAAAATATCCCGTACGACGAGTAGCCCGTACCACCTCACCAGACGAAACTAAATCTCAAATTGCGTTGGTATTCTAGCTAAATTCCGGTACTTCCTTCCCACCCCGATCAAGTGTTAAATATATAATGCTCCTTTTTCTCCCATTCAAGATAGTGCTTTTTTTGGTGTGGGGTACCACAACGGAAAAGAAATATATGTAAAATCTACACCCTACAAAAAAAGCAGTTTGTTTCATAACCAGTGTTGATTATCACGCCCCTATCGACCACCTGTTTTCACAGTACAAAGTCATTCCAGTTCATAACCTGTATAAATGTTATTTAGCGACCAGGTATAAAAAAGCTATTCAATACAATCATCGAGGACTTCTAGACATACTTCACCTAAAACAAACTACTCTTGCTTATGCTCTCCGGCATATAAAAAATGATTTATCCTTTCTTGCCGCACTAATTACGGAAAACAGATGTCCCGTTTCAGAATTCCAAAACTGTTGAATCGCCTGTTATCAATAAACAACGATCTGGAAAAAAGTGGGCTGCGAGAAATTCGCGATCCTTTAACACAATAAAATTATTGCTGCATTGTGAAAGTGTATTTTATGCGCATGTATGCAAGTTTTATTATGAATATGCTTTACATTGTGCAAAAAGTGTCACCCATTTAAAAATCTTCTGAACGTTCTATAGATTATATTGTTTGCCTTGTAAAAGGGGGGTCCGGGGGTCCCTCACGTGATCAATGATTACTTTTTACCCGGACCTACGCACTTCTACGAAGTGAATAAATCTGAACTTGAATCTCCCGGAAAGACACGAGATAAATGTCTGGATTTATGCCAAAGTTGAATCCTTGAAGGAATCGGCTCCAAATATCTTAGGTCTCGTGCACGTCGCGTTGTTTCCGCCATAGGTCTTGGCACTTGGTCTAATCAGCGGCGCGTTGCTGATTTCCGCCGCGAAACGGCGCGCCACCAGGAAGCCATAGAAAGTTGCGCACAAAGAGACGGGCTCCGAGCGTGGACAACTGACCGGCATCTGATGGACGAGCGGACCCGACTTTCGTGATGAATCGCCGCAGGGGATGACTTCGTCATCTCTCATCATTAACTCTCGATCATCGTCGTCTCTCCCATGACGTGCTTATCCTTTTTTTCCGCTTCTCCGCCTTTCTTTTCCCCCATGGAGCTCAGCACCGGTTGCCGCGGTCCCGCGCAGCAGAAAAGAAGTATGGGTAGCGCAGTTTGCGTTCTCTGACTAGTCACGTCATCGGAGTCAGTCTGTGGCAACCGAAAGCATGCACAAAAAAAGATGTGTTCCTGGGTTCAAGTTAATTGCGATAGTTATACCCCACCGTAAAAACAAGTTTGGTTTTCTTTATTTTTATTCACCAACTTCTTTTTTTCCTAAGCATTCAGGCCTCTTGTGAAGCTACAGACATTAACTGGATTGCACTGCAAATTACCTGAAACGTCTATCGCAACAATTAAGCTTGGACGGTGCACAAATGTCCATTTTGTTTTGGTTGTAATTTTCAATTTCATGCCATAGCTGCCTCGATAGCTCTTTATAGTATTTATGGCACGCTGAAAGCACCGAGCGCCTCAAAATACCCGGATGCACGTTTATAAGCTGTTGAGCTTTCTTCTTTACGAGCACATTTAGTACCGCGAATCGCAATGCAAACCGTTGGAGCGAACAGATTGCGCGCGTGAAAATACCAGCTAACCAAACACTGAGACTTCTCCGACAACGAGCAAACAAAGGTTTTCCATAAAGCTTGAGAACAAAAAACAGCGAACAGATGAAACAACCTTGACAACTGCCTTGAATAAGACGGCAGCTTAGGCAGTCGCCTACGATTGCGCAAACTATGGGCCCGTCGATGCAGGCGAAGAGCGAAGTGATCTTCCCGAACGGAGTAGCCAGGAAAAGAACCCGTCTTTGAGCTGCACGCTGGCGCTGAGCCAAATATTTTTCTTCGCTTAACAAAACAATGTACTTACGAAGAATAACTTACGGAAATCTTTTGTGTGCCGTTTTTTTTTTTCACGCGTGCATATCGTGCATGCACAGTGGAAACAAAATTTGCGCCGGCCCGCCGCCTTTCGTAGACGACTCATACATCTTCAACTGCGCACGAGCCGTTGTTGGGGATGTCAGACCTCGCGCGCGCTCACACACATCAGCGAAAACTCGGGCGTCGGAATTGAGCCGGACGCATCATTATTCAGACCAGCCCGCGGCCGCCGGTCGTCGTGAATATCGGGCGCATTATTGCCGAAGCGAATGGATGTAGCCAGGTGTGCGGGGGGATCATGTGTAAAGACCCTGAGCGGAGATCGAAATTTGGCCGCCCGGTTTCCGCGGGCCAATCCCGGCGGAGAAACGAGGGTGCACGATGGGAATATCAGATAAGCTGCGGAGCGATGGACTCGCGCATGATGGAAATCGCTGAGCGGTATATTGCGGCCCGTCAGCGCCGTAATCCTAAAACAGGATTCTTAATACCCGACCAGTCTTCAACTTTGCTTGCAAAGAACGAACTTTTCTTCTTTTTCTTCGAGCCATTGTTGCGCTCAAGACATTTAAAGAAGCCCTGTGTCTAGTCTAAAGAATGCACTAGTAGCGTGCAGGGTTGATGGCGTATCTTCTCGCACATATTTTTCGTTGTGTCGTTGCACACTGATGACGCTGTTTCGAATCGTCACAAACGCTGCTCTGTGCTTTCAGTACACATATTTTTATTGCACTGCAGTAAATCAACCCACTGGAAACGTTGCACAAGCGCGGGGGCCACGCGAACCGCAATTATGCACTGCATCCGTCGTGGCCGCCGAAGTGGCAATCTGTTTGCGCGCACTTAGGGAAGCGGACACACGTCACGTTTCAGGGCGGCGCGCTGCGTACGCACCAGGCGTAGGCTTTTGTTGCTCGGCTTTCGGTTCGCTCGGAGAGATGCGGGCCGCTCGCAACTCGTAGCCGGCCGACCAAATTGTTTCCTCGTTCTTTCCACTTGCGTGCGTGCGTGCGTACGCAGATCGTTTTTCAACACAGCGCCCTGTCATTCCTGGCGCACGCGAAGGGCGCCACGCCGGGGCACCGGAAACGCGAATCGGTTCGATACCGAGCCCCGGACCGCCGTTCTGCGCCCCAACAATGACCACTCGCATCGAGGGTGCTCCGGAGGCCCCGGGAATTTGTCAGCGCGCGTACGCAACAGGCTTCAGCTCCTCGCCATCGCTCTTGTGGCCAGGCCTATGCTGCGCAGCGCACGCGGGACGCTGAGAGCGCGTTTCTGCGACGCGCAAACCCTCTATTATATACCTCACTTAGAACACGCGAGACGGCCGCGCGGCATTCAAATGAGCTCTATACGCAAAAGAGCGCGTCAACATGGGCCGATAGCTGCGGCGTCTGGAAGCTTTGAAGATACTCGCGAAACAATGCGAGGCGCGAGTTGTTCGTTTCTCCCGCTTTGCACAATCATCAGGAGACGCGGAGTACTGAGCTGGCAAATACTGAAATCACGCAATGGTAACGTGTATCATGTTTGCGCGGGAACGTGCGTCAAATGTAATCGCAATCATTCAGCTGCTAGATATGGCAAACCTTCTCAGTTAGGCGGCGGCCTTTTCTTTTTCCCCTTCCTGTTTGCTCCAGGCAACTGGCAAAAATCATTCCACAGTTTCATTCCCGGATAAATTGTTTTTTTTTCTTATCTTATGGTCACGAGTCTTGGGGCTCAGCGTATACTCGCTGCGGAACGATGCGTGAGAACATGGCATAATTTATGCCCCGATCTACATCTAGAACATTGAAAAAGAAATACGGCTTCAGTGAATGAAAAACGTGCTAGCAAAAAGGTTGGACTGTAGATTAGCTCACCTAGTACAGGATGTACAAATCGAAAGCTGTCGGCGTTCATTGTGTTCATCGGCGTTGGCGTTGACAACGTTCTAGACTCCGATGAATTTGAGGAAAGGAAGGGCGCATAACTGGCTCCCTTTGTCAGTGGACGCCTCAGTCGCGCTTTGAGGTAGTAGTAGCAGAAAACATTTATTCCAAAAAGGTAGGATAGAGAGGCGAAAATACAGATCTTGGGTGGAGTCCTTATTTCAGGACCCCAATGTCCACCGCAGTACGTCGCGGTGGTGAAAGAGAGAT
>JARKHS020033701.1:0-100601 GCA_030143305.2 Amblyomma americanum
TTCACAGTCGCAATACTGGCCTTCAAATAACAGTTCAAAGAAACAAGGCACCCACATAAAATTACACCAGGTATGTGACGCTGCATACCATCAGAAATGCTCCAAATACGACGATTTTCCCGTTGTTTACGACATGTTAACAGCAGTCAAGAACTACACTGCATGCTGTCATCTTCCCACGAACTACGATGCCAGGTTCAAACTCTGATATTTGTCCAGATTTAGCAAGTGTCTAAACAGCTGGCAACACACAAACCACTGAAGTATGGCGGCGTTCATGCGTTGCCCAGTGGCTTTTATGGGCCCAATGCGCAGCTTTCCCTCCAGACTCACTATATAAAGTCTATGCCGCAAACATACTGAGAGCATGATCTCGCATCCGGCGACTAACGCGTCTATGCAACGCGGTCCGTCACTTGTGTTAAGTGTGCGGGCGGCTGTACATGTATTCGGTACATTCCATTTAGCGAATACATGACAATAATGTCGGGGGAGAAGAAGAGAAGAACGACATTACTGTGGAGTAAAAACGTTCTTGCGTGCTTGCTTCACGAATGGGGCATCGCAATGGAGAGAACAGTGAGCAATCGCTGCATTAGTGGGATTCACTCTTACCACCAGCTTTGCTGCAAGAAATAAAAAAAATGCCACGCCCCCTTTATGTTGCCATTCTTCAATGAAAATATTCCTTTATGGATCTTTCCATGTGCCCGTCAGTCCACCCCTGTACTAGGTTGTTAAACGCGCCTATAACTTCATCATTAGCTTTTTTTAGGCCTAACACCAGCCCTGCAGTTCAATAAGTCAAACTGTGCTGGATTTCATTCATAATGATATCCACTCTGCTCCCTTCCCATATGCCCTGACTTCAACATAGTTCTTTCCAGCCCTGCAGCCCTACCAAATAACGCAGGCCTCGTTACAACCGCCGTCTGTTGTTCAGTCACAGCGGTGAGACATATGCTCAAGCTATGCAGAATTGATGTCCTGAAATGAGCCCTCTTCTGAAATAATTGCCAAATTTCTTTGAAGAAGGATAAGTCTGTATTAGGGCTGCAGCCAGTCCTCCACTAGGTGCCACAGTGAGAACAAGGAAAACATGACCGAGAACGACCGAGAGTAATGCTGAATTACAAGCTGGAGGAAGATCTGGCGGAATCACGTGGCCGGAAATAACGTATAGCGGGAATTATTGCAGACCATTAAGAGAGGGCCTTGGCTGATGCCGAGTGAAACGCTATTAGCAGTGCGCTTTGTATCTTTACATGGATAAATTATTAAATTTAATTAGAGAAGCAGCTTTGTTACAGTCGGCATAATAAAAAAAAAGAAGAAACAGCACGTTTTCTTTTCACTGGTTGCTTGAAAGTACGTCAAATTCAAGAAATCTGCGCACAAGCCCGTCGCTAACAGCTCGCGTGCATGAGCACAGTATTGCGATGACTTCAAGTTGTGCGCGGTTATTGCAGCTTCAAAAGACGTGTGGTCTTTGCGCAAGCCGCATGGGACCTTTAATGTTTGTTTCTTTTTGAACGAACGCGAATTCCTTCTATGAACACGCTTTTTCTTTTTTTTTTTGTGCGCGCCTTCTGTGCCTATGCTTAACTTCCATTTGTACAGATGCAAACTGGAGATGAGTAGCCGGCGTGAATAAACAAAACGAACACGCTTTTTTTTTCTACACGCTCATTTGGTAGCGGGAGAAAGAAAAAGAGCCAAGGATAAAAACGTTGTCAGTACACTGCTAATGAGCCCGAGAGGCAAGCTTAAATCTACATTACAACACAGACACTCGAAAATCAGCATTGCAGCATGCACCCTTTCAGAGAAAACCCTGCGAGGCTGCGCTTTCGCATGCAAAGTTTTTTCGGCACCAAAAAGGTTTGCCCAGACAGACGACCAAGTGGGGAAAAGCAGCCAAGTGTCTCACTTCATTTGGTGGCACTGGGTGCGCGCAATGTCGTCGTATTTGTGGTACGTGGCCCCGAACAGGAGCTGCGATTCGAGCCATTCCACGTGCACAGTCAGGTTGCCGGCACCATCCAGGTACATGCCGGCCGACTCGCGAATCTGCGCGAAAGCAGCACAAAGTGAAGTCACTCTCAAAAAATTAATTTTACCTGTGGTTTTCGTCACACCGTACTGTCCGGATTGTTAAAAGTACCCGGAAGCACTTCAGTTACCATCCCCCCCCCCCCCCCCCCTACTTCCCTCCCTCTACACTTCAGGCACGGGCAGGGCACTAACATCATCTGCCCTGCAGCAGTCGCTGTCTGAACTTTCCAATTTACGCTCACTCGAAGCGAGACAAACGCACTCAATTTTTCTCACAAAGAAAACAATCAGATGAACGGCAGAGCTCTTTGACACGTGGCACCTTTATTGCAAGCTTCTAGCTATGTGTAACCCGTTCTTTCATTTAAAAATGACGCTTCCGATACCGACCTTTAATTTAAAGGACGAAAACAACCATCGTTGTCTTCTAGAGTGTTTTCAAACGTCTTTGCCGCGAAAAAAAAAATAGCAACTGGAACGTGAAAAAAAGTGCCCAGTCAGAAGCATCGTCACTAATGAAAGTTTTGCATTCCATTATCGCTAATGCAGACCCCGCAAAACTCACGTACAGAGTTGAGCAGCATATTCTGAACGCATGAACAGAACAGGGCTTTACGATGAGTAGCGCAGATCTGTAGGTTAAATTACACGTAGCGAGCCAACAACTCTAGGAGCAACCACAGAAAACGAATGGCAGGACCGGCCTATTGTTTTGTCCGCCTTCATCCTTTTGTCCTCTCAAATTGGGTTTATTTCCAATTTATGCATGTTCTCTCTTAATAAGAGTCGAAAAAAACGAATTTTTATCAAGCCTAGCAGTTCGGCTTTTAGCTGACCAAACGTTGTCTACGGGGAGCGCCGAATATCTTGCTCCCGAAGTCGTTGCCCCCGAGAGGGAGCTTAGAGGGCACGTCTGCCTTAGTGTGCAGGATGTCTGGAAACATGTTCCATGACAGAAGGCTACCATGTAGCAGCAAGACGAGCCCAGTGCTTGTTTCCTAAAATGATCGCAGATCGACCATCATTTAAGACCCTCAATAGCTCACGGTCGACGCGCTATTCTGCAAAGCGCGGCTCTGCGAGCAACGGGTGCAGACCTGCCGTACGGAGACGTCTGTTTCCATGACCACGGCGACATCCATGCCGTCGTGCACATAGTAGCTGGAGTGCGGAGCACGCAACGCGAGCACGCTCTCGCGCGCCCCGGAGCCCGGCTGGCGGCGAACCAGGTACGCGTTCCAGGCCACGTAGCGCAGGTGACCCACGGGGATGTGCTGCAGCTCGGCGTAGTACAGCTTCAGTCGAAGACGTTCGCCCTCCAGGTCGGCCTCCACACACCACGCCTGCTTTTCCCGGTCGTAGCAGTTGGCTGTCGCCGGCACGCACGGCTCCACGCCCGCCAGCGGGGTCGCCGTCGCAGGTACCTGCGCCGCACGCCCCGCTTCTGTGGCCCATGTTCGTTCTCGAGCAGCATCGAGCTGTGCTGCAGCCAGTACCGAGTGGTCCAGTGCTTTCAAGGTCACTTATCTGACGACGCAGCTATTACCTGCTGCAAGGCATTATATAATATAATAACTTGTTTATTTCCATCAGTGATGGGGGAGACTGCGGATAAAAGCCGCTTGACAACAAGCGACTTGACTGAAGCCCGCAGCCTCCCTACAAAGCAGGCAGCGATAGGACAACAACAAAAAAAAAACTCGCAGAAAGCACAATATTCAAAATTAATGCACGCACACTTGATAGTCACAACAGGTAAACATAACAAAAGGCAAGATAACACTTTTAGTTGTTATTGTAAGCAAGGATTGTTAATGAAATGTTGGCGTAGGGTTCGTACAGAAATCGTATGCAAATCTATACCTGATTTGTGAAATGAATTTAAAAGGGTTGGCAGTGTCATCAAGACAAACATTCTCTCACACTAACTGCGTTCGTGCGTGTCTGGAAAATGGCATTCACATTCAACGTCACTCACTCCTCTTAGGTTCGGCGACCGCGTGCGCGCGTTTGCCAGCATCTTCCCCGAGGTCATGTCCTCAGTGCACGGCGCTAATTAAAATAAAATAGTGAGAAAAAACTCACCAGCACATGCCCACGCACTAAAGGCACAAGCGAGCGTGCACGCATGCGCCGTGCAAGCTGCACAAAGAACAGCACCCAGCGCACCTTGGCCTCGGATATGGCGTTGGCGGACAGCATGTGCAGCTGGATCCTGAGCGTACCGCGCCGCACCAGGTCGGCGGGAGCGGCGGCGCCCAGCGAAAATCCCCGGATGCGGCCGGACAAGTCTGAGATCTGGTCCAGCACGCCGGAGTCGAGGCGCCGGTCGCCCTCGCCCAACACCACGCGGTACTGAACCCGGCACGGGTGGTCGAAGCCTGCGAAGGCGCACCACCGCTGCCCGATACAGTGACAGCTAGACAAAAAGGAAAAAGACAAAATCCAAGACGCCCATCAAAGATGCGGCGAATTTCTGCGCTGATAGCTGGTCTCTTAACCCCGCCTCCCTATGATGTTACTGATGACCGTGGCGTTTAAGCGTACAGCTATACAGCTGAAATTTGCAACATCTTTGATGGTGCGTCACTGGCCCAACGCGAAACGCTGAATGGGTGGGTTGGCGTTCAAATGACGCCCGAGTGGCACCACCGTGGTTCGCCCGTCTCTTGCGCCTTGGGGCTTTCGCTTCGCGGGCTCATCTCGGCGTCGCACGTCGGATCCTCTCGCGGCTGACGCTTACGCTCGGCTTCACGGGTGCGCAACTCGGAAAGTCCACGCAGTCCTCGCTCACGTTCACGGAGGCGTTCGCTATGTTCTTCCGAGCCGTGATCTCATGACGTCAGAGCGAACCAGACGCTGATCGTCGTGACACCGGCCCACATTCCCTTGTACAGCTAGCGCGGTAATAAAAAAATTCGAGAAATAACGCAGAAAGCGCGGGTTGCCGCATTCGTGGGATGCACCAGGACTCGGCAGATCATCAGCGGGCCTTGGCGGAACAAGCGCTCTTTTTCATTTGTGCCTTAGTGATGGCCTCAAATAAAGTTTTTTTTTCCTTCTCCTCCAGGCGTCGTCAGTGCTGCGTATGAAAAGTATCCAGTCTGAACTAAGCAACGGAACGTTGTCCACTGGCCGCTTACAGTTCATTAAATTGCGAACAGTGCATTGAGTTTGTTTCTCGAATCTGCGAGCCCCACCCCTCCTTTTGCATAGTAAGGGCTGATAAACACTTGCACTATCTACGAAACAGCTAACAGTCACTGAAACTAAAAAATGCACAGCGGAATGTTACATTTTTATTGTGGCATTGATTAAAGAGAGAATGTATGTGATGTTGCGCAAGCCTTTGCTGAGCCTTGCTTTCTCCCGCAGTGGTACAACTTGCGGCTATCATTTTCGGCCTCCTCTGCCCCATGCAGTTTCACGCTAGCTGCTGTAGAAAACATGTGACAGTCATGGGGACAAAAATTCGCCAATTCACAAAATATGTGATCTAGTATAGAAGTAGGGCTAGCAACCAGCCCTGAGAACGAGTGCTAGCCGTAACCGCTTATGAAAGACAAGAATAACGCGACTTTATCTTATATATCCTGTCCATGTATTTTTGAGAAATTCCTGCTATGCAAATATTGCAGTCTTCTTTATGGGATTACGCACAGTAACTGTCGCGCTAAATTACAGACTTGAGGAAACGTCACTTTGATAAAACATTGACTCGCAGCAGCCCTGTAGTGACCCCAATCGCAATTAACGGCCGTTATTTGTGCCAAATGGCTGACAAGCCAAAACAGGAAAGAAAAATTATCACTTCAGAAGATGCGATACAGCTCACGCATTAATAATATCACTCACCATAGTCTTATTACCCCTCATGAAGATGGTAGCGATTATTGCTAGCACTATGAGCGCAGTTAACAGCGCTCCCTTTAGGGCCAAACAGGCATGTTTAACCACGAAGTTAAATGCACCGCACGGCCTAGGGGCATAAATGCATTACAGCATATTCCGCTAAGTTAGACTCTGCATGTGATAGGCCGTCTGTTACCGGTGAAAAGCTGGACACTGCGTCGCTTAATTACGTTGCACAAGCATGCTGTGTTCAACCTTCCTTCAGATAATACACATGTGCTCTGTGTATGTTAATTATGTTTGAAATACCGACAATCTAAGCACTAAGCAACAGGCTGCCCAACAATGCTGCTGTTCTCAGGAATCACGACTCTTTTTTAGGTACCTGAATAAAGACAATCAATAGCCTTGGAAAAAAAAAATCACAAGTCCCTACACAGCTCAATAAATAGCTCACGCTTTTAAAAGGGCCATGCAATACTTTACGCGGATGGTGCAATCTCATCTTCGCCTTTGACATTTTCGCCCAACACTACTAGACTACAGGAAAGACGAAGGCAGGCTCGACGCAGCAGGCGCAATGCACGCAATTCTCGAGCCTTCCTCTGCCACTGTGATGCGGCTTGTATTTAATTATTTACCTGAATATTCAATTAATAGTTAGTTATTAAAAGTTTCGCTCACATACTGCACTATCTTTTAAACAAGGATGACGATATTTTACTTCAATGGCGCACCCTTAGCCACCCTGACGCACCGCAAGCCACTGAAGTGTAGATATGTACAAAAGTGAACACAAGAATAAGATTAATGGGAGGGAGAAAGCAACCACAGTGTTTTTGGAGCCCTTCACGTCAACGTGATGAGCAGCTTAAACATTAAAGCTGCATCTTCAAGCAACACCGCAGAAAAATGGGCGCATAAGCAAGCAGCCGGAATCAGCTAAGCTTACCTGCTTTATTCGTGGACAAAATGGCAACTGCAGTACTCCACGGACTTGCGGCTTTCTAACCTGCACTTACTGACACAAAGTGCAGAATAACTTCGTTTTATTTTGTTTTATTCCCTTCGCGGGCAGCGTAGACCACATCGCCTGCAATGTGAGACGCTTTGCACCCTACCCGTTGTCACTTTATTTACTTAGCGAGGGATTTCTAAAAGGAGCCAGGAGAGGACGCCATATTTGATGTTCATTTAGGACGCAGCCTGCCACGACTAAGAAATGCGTCCCTATTCGTGGAGCGTATTCAGCCACAATCAAGAAATGCTCACAGACTGTGTCAACCAAGTTTCAGGCAAAATTCCTTAAGACAGTCGCCCGAACGACGCCTTAAACCCAATTAGTTCGGGAAAAAAGAGGAGTTTCGGGGAAACAAACTTGCAGGTTCCAAGCCGAAGTCTATAAATTTTTATAAACAATGACCCCTCCGACCCTTCCAGAAATGAGAAGGTAGCGGTGAAGGCGTAAGTAGCAACACATGTCGGACGATGAACGCAATGCCAGCGATTATTCAAAAGCGCTTCACTACAGTATAGCGAATGCGCAGCAGGGCAGGGATGACGAAGGTAGAGAGGGAGCGGGAGAGCACCGGACTTGGGCGTACAAAACGGTTGCTCAAGGGCCGGCATCGCCGTCTTGAAAGGCCGAATCGGTGACTGAGCAGATATTATGCAAAAGAAAAATACAACTACGTAAGATGAGACCACGAATTCTGCATCTTATCCAATGGTAATGTGACCGACGGTGACAACGAAGAGAGTGACGTAAGTGAAACCGCTGCTGGCTGAACGAAGCGCACAAGTGACCGTTAATGGCAACCAGCGCATTATAGGGAAACTTGCAATTGTTCCACTGCGCGCCGAAAGCTGCTGCCGCCAGCCGTTCGGGCAGCGATGAACGCCAGACGGTATTCAGAGCGATTAGTGCAGCGCCATCAGTATAGATGAACATGTCACTCGCAACAGTACAGTCATGATGAAAAAGATTAGCACAATGATGTCATCGGAGCGGCGAAAATCGCATGGCTGGCGCAGCGCCGCGCCTTGCGAACAAGCTTGGCACTTTTGTTATCGGCGTGTTCGTATAACCGCAGCACTGTGCGTTGCTACCTGCCGCTCCGGTGGCAAGTTACCAGTGCTAATCTTTTTTTTATCGCGACTGTACACTCAGCCTGGAGACGGACCGTTAATGGCATCCAGCGCGTTATAGGGAACCTTGCAATTGTTCCACTGCGCGCCGAATGCTGCTGCCGCCAGCCGTTCGGGCAGCGATGAACGCCAGACCGTATTCAGAACGATTAGAGGCGCGCGTTTGGCTAATAACATTCCTTGCCAAAGTGCTGTCGACGTAGTCCAGTTAGCTGATGCACGCCACGTGTGGCTTCGACACAGCGGGAATCTCACGGTTATAAGCGCAGAGCAAGTGGCGTGTAAAAGCGCTACAGGTCCGCTTAAACAAGGCTAGCTGTGTTTTACAGCGCTGCGGTAGACACGGCGAACTTCATCGCACGTTGCCTATTGCGGTGCATTACTACTGTTAGTAGTAGGTGGAATAAAGGTCTTTGTTTATGCCGATTTGTTCTAGAGGTACGTCTCCTAGCCAATTACAGCATATTCGTAACTGCCGATATGGCTCGATATCCATACTGCGATCGATGTGCACCACAGCTTGCTACATGCCTTGTCGCCGTTATAGTACACGGTACGGTGCAAGCATAGAGATCTGCCAACTTTGGCACAAAACTTTATCAAATGTCCTTTTTTCTTAATTTACGCGCATGCACACTCATATTTTTATGCACAGTTTTACACTCCACTCATTATGCGAACCCTCTATTCCTTCACGGGCACTTTCATGTCGGGTCACATTGTCAACATGACACAAGTCGTAACAGCGGCTTATTTTGTTAGAAAGATTTATAGCCGCGTATCTTCAACTTTGATCACATAAAAAATACGAATGTCAGTGTGGCCTCAGATTGAACGTCAAAGAGGGCTGCGACAGCATGGCGACACTTCTTGATCATAAGCACAGATGCAGCACAGCCTGGGATGACGTACGAGAATAGACCAACGGCGCTGTTCACACCAAGCCTGTCACACTGCACAGCCCTTCAACCGCATCCAGATAGGGCGCATTTAAGCGGCAACTGAGACACTGGCATTTGTGAATTCCACAGCTGCGACTTCTCTCAGCGGAGAAGCTTTATGGGTAGTTTTTTTTTGTTACTGCTGTACGTTGCGCATAGGACTGTTTCTGAGCCGGACTGCTTCATACTGACCCGGTACGCTTCCAACTGCACCGCACGCTTCTTGCTTTCGGAGGGATTGAGAGGCGCCCATTAAGTCCGTCCCCGCGGAGGCCCCCGCAGTAGCTATCTGTTTTCTTGCGTTTAGCCTACATTCAAAACTTTATTGGATAATTTTTCTGTAAATCCTGTCCTGCTGTCCTCTCTTCTTTCGGGCCGCGAGAGCAAACCACGTTTTAAGCGCGCTTCACTTTGTCGCGCCGGCGAGGACCCATCCATTACCTATTCAAGCCCATTATGAGTCCATCTGACCGTGCTGAAAGTTTTGAACTCAGCGGGAAAGTTTTGCCTTGTAGTCTGCGCTAGACGGGCATTTGCCGGGTGTCGCAATAATGCGTTTTAAATTGAGAAAGTTCTACTCCGCAAACGCACCGTGCTGACTAATGACAAGACGGGCTCCTTGGTGCGCAACCTCCCAGCGAGGAATGAGTGGCGCTGCTGGACCGGTCGATAAATGTGAACCGAAACGTCTTCCAGCAGCTGGCCTCGGCACGAACGAGGTGATGGGGCCCGGGGGAGTCGCGCGCCTTCTCGAGCGCCCTACACAAGTCGGCGCTCACTCAGTCAGCGCCGGCTGACCGGCAGACGTTGTGCGGCAACGCTTACCAATCCTGGCCGCACTGCCGCCGCTCTGGACTGGAATCTCCGCGCCAGCTACTGACTTGCGTGCACTTGCGCTGATACCGCTTCGAGCCCTACTTTCCTCACATATTTCATGAATGTCGGTATGCGTAGTCTGTGCTTATGTTCGAATGCAACGAGTACAAATATTTGCAAACTATACCACGGTAATATCTTTTCCGATCTTCTTTGGTTGTTTAACGGTTTACTGGTTAAACTTCCTCGGCGACGGACTAAATATTTTCTCATTTATTGTGCTGAGCTGCACTTCCATCAAAAACCGAATATTTAATCTACAGTACGGCAATTCTGCCGTTTTTTGGCCTGCCTCATGATAGCTCCGTTCTGCGACCAGCTTAACCGTTCCTCTATGGTCGTCATATAGCATATAAGTGAATACGAGGATTTTTTTTCGGTGATACTTCAACCTTATCACGTTCCAGATGTACTTTAATATGATCATTTTGTTATAACGGATGGCCTTAGAAAGATTAGGCATCTTCAACAAATAGTGGAATTTTACAGAGCCTTGAATCTGACATCACTGCTGAAATAGACTTCGTCTCAGTGTTTACATTCAGTTGCAGGTCTAACTCAAAAATGTTTCGCCATTATTTGCATGCTGCTATACCGGAAGGTCAAGTCATCGACATTGTTTGTAAGAGTAAACTCTACAAATGAAGCGCCTGTAAGAATCGTCGAAAATCATGCTCGTGCTGCAGTAGCGTGGTTCCGTTTTAATTGTATGACGCAGGACAGCACAGGTATACGTGCGATTGGCCTTTTAGCGATTCTGAGAAGAAATCACTTCACTAGCAGCATCACATTCACGTCCGCATTACTGCTTATTTTTTATCTTACAGCATTGTCTCAGTTAAAACCACAAGATTTCACGCTCACTGCGGAATGCAGCTAGCGCTACCATCTGCACAGTTGGCCGTAATACTTACATGACTTCAGCGTTCTCTTTGCAGGTCTGAGTACTTTCCGTACAGTACGAGCTTACGAAGGTGTACCATGGAATAACTTGTGAGGTGTACCAAACAGGGCCTAGCTACTCTACAAATTTCTCTTTCTACTTGCCGCGAAGCCTGCCTGCATGTTGACAAAAAAAAAACGCAGCGATGGCCACCCCGTTTGCAGCCCTGTCTACGGTGTACCGCGACGCGACACTGCAGCGATGCCATCTCCCGTGACGTTGCCGCAGGAGAGAATAGAACGGAGGCCGCCGACAAACAGCGGGCTCTGCGTTCGGACACAACGATTTATCTGCGCCGCTACATTCTCCGTCATCTCCTTGTCACAGTTGTCAAAGCGAGCAGTTCCGTTGCCTTGGTATTTTCTCAGGTGGTTCGCAGACAGGCAGGATCTCTCGGCCGCTGTCACTGTAGCGCTTTCTGCGCGGTTTTCCCTGTCTGTCCAACCGTTGCTTACGAACGGGAAAGAATTTCTGTTCGAAGCTTTTCTGACCCAAACATTGGACATGGTTGGGTGTCACTCGGCAACCACCGCAAGCCGCGGTCTTGGTTAACATTATCTCTTATTTTCACGTTGCAGCTGCCTTTTGTAAATGTTGCATCTGAGTGAAGAAAAAAAAAAAACAACGAACACCGTTGACAGCGCGCGCTGATACGAGCCAAGAAATGCACTGCCTCGGCAGCAGATAATTTTACCTTCGCGTCAATAGTAACATGTTTTTTTCTTCCTTTTAGCCAAACCAAAAGTTCCCAGCTAGCGATGACTGCTTTTGGAGGCAGAGGCTCAGCGGTGACAGAGAATTAAGTACAAAACCCCAATAAAATAGCTGAAAAAACTCCTCGCTTTAGGTGGTTCGCTGAAGTCCACTGATGGAAGTGTTGGGTTTCGGGGAGATATAAAGGGATATTGATCCGAGCGCCTATGTGGGCAGCTAGCTACCTCAGCCGCTTCTTCGGTGGTCATCGCTCTCCGTGTTTTTAAAGCAGAGCTTTTGAAGCAAAGCCGGGCCGAGCTCTGCAAACTTGAAAATATCACTTTCTATCCTTTTTTTTTTCTCCACCACTGAAATCTATCACCTTAAAAAGCTAGAACAGTCGAAGAACAACAAAATATCACGAAAAAAAAACTGGAATTCATGTCATGCGCAACAACTATGTAGAAACAAGAACGAAACTATGCTAGGTTAACAGACGGAGTACTACCTCATATAAAATGATCTTAATCATAGCAAACGAGAAATGAAGAAAACAAGAAGATAAATAAACTCAAGCAATGAATAGTTTATTCTTCCCTCACGCAACATTATTATGAAATTCCCTGACAGAACAGAGACAGAACAAAATTCCGCGATAAACTGGAAAGTCATGTCAGCTAATACGTCATTCCGCCTTACCAAACAACACCATCTGCCTTATTTCCGCTTTGTACATTTGCTTATTGATTGTTTGCTGTTATTCCTGCATTTTGCTGTAATTTTTCTTCTCTTTTGTTTTTTTTTGTCTTGCTGGTTTGCGTTGTATTTAGCTTTTTATTCCTGCATCTTATGTAGTGCCTTCGAGCACCACGGGAAAAATTAAATGAAATGAAAGAAGGCGCAATTAAGCTCACGACTAATTGCATGAATCAAATAGCAATTGTTATTCGCTTACTGTCGCTTTATGCGATGGGCGAGTATGCAGAACGCGGTTCACGTTACGCACGCCAACCAACGATACATCATCGCCGCCTTGAAAAGGCTGAAGGCGGAGGCTGCACTTCGTGGAAGTCTTTTGGGTTCAGTAAACAATAAATACAGGCTGGGTCCTTTCGCCGCTGCTTCGCAGCCCTACTCTTGATAAGTGCTAACAATATATTCAAGTGCTTTTCAAGCACGTTTGTGGCGTCAAGCCGTCTTACCAGCGATGCCGCAGCTGAATTAGTTGGAACGAGTTTGTGCCTTTCTTTCTTTTTTAAACTTATTCTCATGGCTGCGATAAAAGAAGGAAAAAATGCAGCGCAAAAAAGCTCTGTAATGGCGTGCTATTCGCGCGTAATGATGCTCAGGAACAGGATTTCCAGGGCTGCTAACGCAGTCAGAAACAATGCCCGCACTCTCCCTACAACAGACTAAAGAACGAAACGTGAGCAAAAGCGGTAGCCAGACTTGCGAACAATACGTAAAAAAAGGCACGAGAAATAAAAAATAAAAACAGGAGTCTGGGACAATTACAGCGACGCCCGGTACCCATGTCAGCTTTAATTTAGTTTTATTCCAACCTAAATTTCGAATAACTGCATCTAAGAAAAACAGAGATGAAGACTAAGCGATGTAAAAAGACGCAGAAATGCGGGAAAGAGAAAGATGAGTGACGAAAAGAGCTTTTTCACGCGTTTTTCAGAAATCGGTGAATAAGTAGGAGCATAAAACGAATTAAAATCATTCACTTCTCACTGTGCTCTCAAGCGCGCAGCTCTCTATACCGGCTCTCCCACTTCGGCAGTGCCAAAGTTTCGATAAAACGAAATGCCTTTGTTTACTATCTCGTCACTCGACGGTGATCAGATTCGCTGAAAGTGTCTGACAACGTGCGGTGGAGCCGGCTTTTCTTATTTTTTTTGCGCGTGAGCTATTCGCCATACAAAAACAAAGTTTCAGCTGGCGTTGCGAAAGCAATGCCACGGGATTTCGTAGAAATTAGTTTTTATAGTTAATCGGCGGCCAGTCTGTTTCCGCGTCAACTGCAACAACGAAGACAGGGAGCAGCCTTGTGGGGTTTGGCGCAGCATGCTAGCATATGCAGAGCGCCCTGGCGATACCGTCTTACTAGTCTTGAAATAATGCCCATTGCGATCGCAAAAAAAAAAATGACAGACATCTCTCATGTTGGCCGACACGGTCTTGTTCGCAAAAAATATGCGAATTCTAACCACCTGTAATGACTCGCAAAGGCCGCAATAAAACCTGCACCACTCAAGCGTTGTTGCGTAAGTAATAAAGCCCGTAGAATATTACGCGCACCGCACTTAACCTACGGTTGCGTAACTATAGTACTGACTCCTTGCAATAAACAAAGAAAAAATGAGCCCCCCCACCTGGGGCGGGCAGCGATTCCCCGGCAGGCGCCGGTATTTTGTGCAATGTCCCTTGGCAAACGCCAAGAAAGGCATTTTTCCTCCAACTCTCGGAAGCCACGCGATACAGGCCGTCGCAACTCGCGACTGCGGCCACAACTTCCGTGCTGCGTGTCGATGACCAGTTAGCGATAGCCGCCCAGTGCGGGATGTTCAAATGCACACTCTTACTCATGACATTTTGAATTTGGTACGCTGCGTAATCAGTCCACAAAATACTTTCACACCAACACTGCCCACCACAAAAGCAGAACCATCAGGGCCTTACTGTGGCCTCGTACATGTTCTTTGCGGATATTTCTAATCTAACCTTATCGGCTGAAAATCTAAACATTTACTTTGACTACTTTGCAGCGCAACTGTTTAGCGCCCACTCCTTTGGTTGAGCGTCGTTGTTGTCGGCGTAGGCCGACGGCCTAACCGGCACAGCGAGCGACGGCGGGTGGTGACTGTGGTTAACGCGGGGGGACGATGGAGAGTGCTATGGCGAGGGATGTGGCACGCTCCGTCTACGGCGGCTGCTGCGAAAAGCGCCGCCCGAAGAGACACTTGATGGGAGTGCCAGTCAAAGAAATAATATTCGGTGAAAATAAATATAGTGGTCTATAAATGTACTACGTGCATGCATGCCTCTCACAGGTTATTTTCTTATGCCTCTCACGAATTCGTGTATATATCGCAAAATTTAAAAATCTCTACAGCTTTTTGTTTATTATTTATTATTAATACCTCGAAGGCCCCATTGAAGGGGTATTACATGAGGGGATGGAATCTCAGCAGTACATTTCTTCCATGGACGATCTGAATGACGATGAGTCGATCTGATCAACGATGGCGTTTGGCAGGTCATTGCAGTCCCTTGCTGTATGAACGAAAAATGATGACAGATGCGCAGAAGTGCGGGCAGGGGGAGGGTAGACTGCCTTCCCGTGGTTTGTGCGATTGGAGATGCGATGTGCGGGGCTGATAATGGAGTTGAGATGTGGATGATGATAGAATTTATGAAACAGACACAGTCTGGAAATTTTTCGGCGGTTCGCTAAAGTTGTGAGTTGAGCATTGCGTTTTAGTTCAGTTACACTTACATGATAAAAATAGGCTGAGAAAATGAAACGAGCTGAGCGATTCTGTAGAGATTCGAGAGTAGTGGAAAGGTTATTTTGATGAGGGTCCCAGATCGCGCATGCATATTCTAATTTGAGACGGATAAGTGTTAAGTAAGCAAGGGATTTCACTGATGGGGGTGCTAGTCGCAGGGTTCGTCGAAAGTAACCAAGGACGCGATTTGCCTCGTTAGTAATCTGAGGTACATGAAAAGACCAATTTAGATCAGGTGTCAAATGGATGCCTAAATACTTGTAAGTTAATACTGAAGCGATTCCGGCATTCCCGATTAGATATCTTGAAGATGGTTGTGAATGACGTCGGTGGAATGATAGCAGAGATTTTGTTTCTATTTAAGGACATTAGCCATGTATTACACCAGGTTAGTACGTGCTGAATCTCAGACTGAAGAAGCAAAATGTCATCGCGTTTAGTAATAGGCCGGTAGATAACGCAATCATCAGCGAATATGCGAATGGTAGAACATATGTTAGCAAGTAAATCATTAATATATATGATCTATATATTATGAATATAATTATATAATATAATATATATTATCCAGTATTGCAATCGTCTCGTTAGATTTTTGTAATGAATTTCTCAATGAATTACAGACGTTGTGCGCACTGCGATTTCATTTCCGCTGCCATTTGTGTGTGTCGACGACCAAAAGTACTGTCTAAGTCAAGTTTTATTTTAATTAAATGCATCGTTTTTTTTATTTGCAACCCTTGGCTTACGTTAAGCAGGACGCCCTGTCAATTATATTTTGTGGCTAAACGGCAAACTACACCGAATTCGGGACCACAGGCGCTCTCAGATATTTATTTCCGGCGGCAAATAGTGAAGAAGGCGGTGATGACCCAGCACAATTAACCGATGTCTATATATTTAAGCATGATTTAAAAACTAGTGGCGGGTAAAAAAAAAACTATCGCCTTTGACCACAAAAGCTGACAAGAAAGAAAAGAACGATCAAGGGGTAATCGTAATTATAATTTGTTTACTTGTCAAAGTGTACTCGTGCATTCCCTAATTACAGATTTACAGCACCTGAAAATACCACGAAGTTGGTCACAAGCCAATTTAAAAAAGATTGTGCCTTTCCTATAACAATCCCAAATTAACCGTGTGACTCGGTGTGACCATCCTAAACTCCGTCGTTCAGTCGACCCGATTTCAAAACCAAGTAGGCAGAGCCAGACGCGAGACACGCCCTCGTTCTGATGCAAGCGGGCTGCTTGCTAATGACATGCTCGTGGTTTCGTGCGGCAGGGGGTGGGAGCTGATTGCGCATCGGCTTTCACTGCTAGCCGGCTAAAGCGAAAGGTCATCTGTCCTGCCCAGACCTCGCCCCTCGACGTCCTATGTAACCGGCGACTACTTTTGGCGCCCCCACTTGAAAGCATTCAGCTGCTTTTTTTTCTTGTTTGGGTGGGAGAAAAATGTGAGAGCCATGTTAAACCGTGTTTTTGCTTTTG
Source organism: Amblyomma americanum (assembly GCA_030143305.2). Lineage (NCBI taxonomy): Eukaryota > Metazoa > Arthropoda > Arachnida > Ixodida > Ixodidae > Amblyomma > Amblyomma americanum. The sequence goes on from JARKHS020033701.1 coordinate 16,514, forward strand.
GCTGCCCGCAGCGGGACCAAAAAAATGCAATCGGCGCTGAAACTTTTTCATATCAAGTGATCCCGTTGAGAACAGCGTGTCGGTGACCAAGTGCGGCCGAGAAAAGGCTGTCGCTCCGTAGTTTACGCTCATTGTTTCGTGACTAAAGTGTGGTCTTGGAGCCCGTCCCTCAAACATTACGGAAAGCAGCAAGCGTCGAGATTACCTTCCCGAGGACGGAAGTTATTGTCATTTCTCTCAAAGACGTTATTTTCGGTCGAATTTCAACCCCAGTGACACCTCCACAGCGTTTGCCCTGGACGCCAAGAGACAAGGTTGCACTATTAATGCTGCAATTTTGCTCTCCTGTAAAGAGTGCTTCGCCTCGCACAGTGCGTTAGTGCAGAAAAGCCAACTCTCAAAAAAAAAAAAACTATGGAGGGGTTTCTCCTTATGACGGCCGAGAAACACGCTTGACGACCGTGGCATCCCAGCAACATCTGACAGTGCGATAACAAGGCGTTCGAGGCAAAATTAGATGGGTGCTTACATGGCAGCTTCCATTCGCCTTCTCAAGCCGTTTTAATTGCGGATGATTTTATTATGCGAACCTTTGGCCGCTTAGGCACAAATGCGATATTTTTAGCTCAGCAACAGATTCAGAGGGGGAAAAATGCCGTACCAAAGAGGCAGCGTACCGGAAACGCTCACGCGGGGGCGAAGTCTGAAGATACCAGTCAAACGCACTAGTTGGGGGCGGGAGGGTGGCTGGACAGATTGGCATCACAGGCTGGTCTCGGAGGCGCATGTGTCATCAGCCAATCAGAGCCGCGCTTCAAGGTCAGATGCCGTCGCCTCCGTGACTCAGAAATGATCGCCAAGCTCAAGCGACAGCGCGCAGAGCCATACGCCTCGCCTACGCGCAAGGAGTGGTTAAAAAAAGATGTGAAGCAGAAGCGTAAGTCCGCCAAGGCTGAACGACAACTGTTTGCCAGTGAGAAGGATGCCAGTTGCGTCTGCGTAAATTTCAAGAGGAGAAATGCCAAGAGACGGCTCGCGAAACTAATGAGGAGCACCAAATTCGGCTCCCTTTCGCGTGCCCATGCTAACTCTAAGACAATGCGTGCGCTGTTCAACGCCATTGAGCCAGGCGCATTTTTGGCGAGCTGTAACGCACTTAGTTCTCGCGTCCCGGCTTCGAAGCACTGTAAGCGCCGGGACGAACGCATAAATGCTATATTTCAACTAGCATAATCGCCGCGACCTAGCCGGTGTTTCTTAAGACTGAGCACTGACCTGTCTTAAATAACAATGCCCCCTCCACCTTTCAACAAAGCGCTGCACCTATACCGACTTGACAAGTGTTGTCCGCATGTGCCAACAATTTCGCAGCGCAGATAACGGGCTGTAGAGGATCCAAACAGCGCTGCTTGGGAAGCCGCAGCTTTTCACTCAACCATGCCCACGCCATCACAATAAGGACTACTGTAGACTCTCATTAATGCAAAACTTCCAAGAACCAGATATTTTTGCTTTATTAATCATAAGTTTGAATTGTCAGAAGTGAGCCTTAATATGATCTATGACTATGAATGTTTATGCATACAAATAGCATCTCGGCATATTTCTCCACGCAAAACATAGCGGTAAACATTAGCACTGGTTGTGTTCGAAAAAAAAAAATGTTACCAATAATGCGCTGGTTTCCCAAGTTAATGAACTTCCAAGAAACTATAAAAAAGGACAGAGATATGTGAAATTCGGACTATCGAAGGACCTTAAATTGACTGCCAAATGCCGTCTCGCATCATACTAAATTTAACTGGGGAAGAAATGGGCGATGGTCGTCTAGCTTCTGAGTAAAAACTGCCCGACAACGACGAATCTTTGCAGTTCCGCCAATGCATTTACACACTGCCGGGTGTCTCGAAGCAGAACTGTTCCAAAATAGTAAAGGCTTCCGCGGTCTCTTTCACGGTGTGACGCGATGGCGGTGTAGCCTCTCCCAAGTGGCGGCGTCCATATGAGGAAGCTTCACCGCACACACTGTGGCCAGCTCGTGACGAAGGCGCAGTTTCGGCGCACAGGAGTAACCTCGCGGGCGAAACAGGAGGAAGTGCACCCTTACCCTACAATGGCGAGACGCTTTCTTAAAAAAAAAATAGCGACACGCCAATCAGCGTTCGAAACGGCACGGCTAGGCTTGGCTGGCATGCGCGGCCGATCTATGCTATCGCCGCGGGCCGGTAGTGAACCTATGAAAACAACTAAGTGGTACGAGACCCTACAATCGTCGTCACTCCTGCCGTCGTTCGCAAGCCTAATCTTGCGCTGACAAAACGTGCCATGCGATTCTGACTTGAGAACGACCGCTTGCAATGTCGAAGTACGGCCGGCGAATTTTGAGCTTACGCGGCGCCGCCAACCTGACGTATGCGACTTCGGGCGGCGCTCTTTCGCTCGCCAGGAATGTTAGAGCAAGACAAAAACTTTGAAGTAAACGAAGACGCAAATTCACGGATGATATAGCCGGCCAAACAAAATGTTGAAATTTGTTTGAATTAAGCGAAAGAGCGAATTATCCGAGTTCGAACTCTCGCGAGTCTACTTAATTCGATTGGCTTGCTTGAATGCCTTTCGTGCTAGTGATATCTAAATGTATTCGTCGTAAACAGCAGAGGACAGTGAAACTATGCTGCCCTAATACCAGCCGCACGAAGTTTTGCACAGTAACTCCTAACCCTAACCTGTGATTTTTGTGCATCGACAGTTCGCGAAATGACGTCGCCTGGGTTGGCTGCCTACGCTGAAACAACCTTGAACTTCTACGCTTCGCCCACCATCGCTGAGGCCATATGGACGCATACCGAAGCCGTCATGCGCTACCACTATTGAGAGAAACAGGATTCGTAAAAAAAATAAGAGCAAAGAGAACACCGGTGTGCAATGAAACACGGAAAAAGCGAAACCTTGAATGTCGAATCGGCAAACTAGGAACACCGCGGCCTGTTCATGCGTCGTTTTTACGGTGGCTCGCGCCGTTCAATTACCTTCAGTAATGAACCAGCCCGCTCGCGAGGAGCTCCCATCGGCGAGAAAAGCGACCGGGCGATGAGAGAATGTGATCGCGCAGCACGAAAACACTTTGTGGAATGCCAGTCAAGCGCAGCTAATTGTTGACGCCAGCGCCCAGAGGGGGTCGCTGCGGAACAGCTGGATTGGAGTTTGTCGCAGCGCGATAAACAAAATCCTTGCTGTTGTTTTCTGAAGAGCAGCCTTTAATTTACCAGTAATAGCTGTTCCTATTTACACTGGATACTTGAGAAAAAAAGCAGCCGCAATATGTTGAAAGGTTCTGTAATAAATTACAGAAATAGATGGGAATTTTATTTAATTATAATCTAGTATACGCAAAAGTTGCATGTCAGTTCATTATTGCCATTCAAAGGCTGAAATTTCGTTACTCAGACATCTTTAGACTTTTTAAAGGAAACTCTCTAAATGTCCTCCTGGTGGAAAGACAAACAGAAGCTCGTCTCGGCACTTCTCTGCCCACAGTGCTAGCGAAGCTTTTCTTTCTGCCTGAAACGACATGCGGCATGCCCGATTCCGGTATGTTATTCAAAACAAGAAAAATTGTAAAAAAGGGGGGAGGAGACAGGAGAAGGGGAGAGCACTGCGCCCCTTCCCTTTCGCAAAAGTTGAAAGCTGCGCTGCTGCCAAGTGCCGCATCCGTTCATACAAAAATCCCGGCCGGGAGAATTACTCTTCCTACACGAATCGCTATTCAAGGAAAAAAAGAGAAGCAAGTGTCCGGATTTTCAGCGCCGACAGCTTGTGCGGCGGCCCATTTGCATTTAATCGCCGGCCACTTCGACATGCGCACGTGCAGCGAGATGAAAAAGGCAAGACAAAGCGGTGGGCAAACGCACACCGAGGAGGGAGAAGCGAGTGAAAGCGAGGCCGGTTGGTAGAGCAAGCAAAGGTAGGGAAAGGAGGGAGAGGGGGAGAGGAGGAGAGCGAGTGAGGCCCGACCTGTGTGCCTGATGAGGAGCACCCGGGGCCGGCCATTGTCTCCGTCCTCGGGCGAGCCGTCGGGCAGCAGCGCGATGTTCCAGTCGAAACCTCCGAAGCAAAAGTAGGACGACTCGATTCGGGCTGTCTGCGCTCCTCCGGATCCTGTTGGCGTGCCGGGCGCCGAACCGACGGCGGCCCAGTCTTTCTGCAGTAGCGACAGCCGAGCGTTCGCCATAGAGCGGCGGGAAGCCGCGCACAGCGAGCAAAGCGCGCAGCAGCGCACGCTCTCGCGTTGACGCAGCTGCTGCAGCACGGTTGCTTGTCAGCGGCGCTTCGCCACCTCGTCGCACACGCTTCGTACCGTGTCCCTGTCAACGGACGCGGCTGTGAGATGCCTGTCAGGGCGATCGTGCTGCCCGCCTTGCAACACACGCTGGACTGCGCGCTTTGCGCACGAAATATCGCTCGCAGCTGGTGGAAAGGAAACGCGCGCAAGCTCTCATCGGCGGCCGCTTGAAACGCGAGCGAGTCGAGCCGCTTTGGTGTCTGAAATGCATATCTGTTACTTTTTTATTTTATTTGCGGAGGCAGGGGGCACCATGTGCGTACTGTAATTAGTTTCAGGCAAGATTCCGAACACGCGTCAAGAAACTACGCACCATGGTGTGGCAGCAACCACCGGTCGCTTTAAGCGGTTTCCTGTTACGTTTAATTTTTACGTCAGGGTGCAAAAAACCTGATAGCATGCGTGAGCGCTTGCTGCTCGTTCTATACATTGTCATCGAGGGTATATATAAAAACTGCAGTTAAAAAGTCAATACAGAAATTACTAGAAAAACGCTTGACAGTCATCATGCGCGAAATCTGTGAATTAGCAAAACCCTATCGGCAGTGTATGTAGTAATTATCAGATTTTAAGACGAAATATTTTGCCGCTAAAATAGATGTTTGTAAGAAAAGCCAGTCTCCTTCATTAATTTCTTTCTGCAATTAGAAGTTTAAGGGGCTAAATCTCAACACGTCAGACACCAACTCGGGTATTGTTTGAAACATGCGTGATATCAGAATCGTCACAAGAAAAAGAGTGATTCAAGAAAGCGCATTAACTAAACAAACCTTATTAATTACATTCAATTAACACTCGCTACTGGCACCACACTGTACTGCTCAAACACAGTATAGATCTTGTGTGTATACGCACGTCAATCATTCTAGTGTAAAAAAACATCATTAGGGACAGGTTGCTTCAAATATCCTACATCATAGAACTCAAGAAACCAATTTTGTTTAGCTGAAGATTTCTTGCGAAGATGGGCACAAGCGACACTATCTTTTCGAACCAACGACGACTCATTCCTCTGTGTATGCACATGCGCGTGCGCCACCGTACTTGAAAAATTTGCATTCCTGTTTCTAATGCTACTCTTCGTCAATGTGCAGCTCTTGAGAATCCTGATGCACTTAGGCTACTGCATAAATCGCATCTTGTAAGGCCAGCACAGTTCTTGGATTGTATATACCATGGAGCAGGCTATTCTTGATCGTAAACACTGACCCGTAAAGTAGACAAAAAGAATCCGTTAGACTTTTTCGAGTGTTATGTTAAATTTCTTTTAAACGAGAAAAACAGCAATCATTACAATTTTTTTTTCGTTAAATCGCTTTGGAAGAACCTTCCAGCACATTTTGAAGCTTACCCTAGCTGTAAATAAAGGCCGGAAAGGACCGTCACAAATAAAGATAACTTTTCTTTTCACTGCCACAGTTGAAAACCACTTCATCAGCGTCATGAGCACTCTCCGAATCGCGCCCCGGGCGCAGCTCCATCCGCACTTAGTAATGGAAAGCTGACTCTTTGCTATTTTTTTTTCAAAAAAATAACCAAATGACCATTAAAGAGTGTAAAAATGCTAGACCATAAAATCTAGGCTTCGTCTTCAAACCCTCAAGTTCCGTCCGCTATATAAAAATATGTAATGAGCAAGTTTTTTCAGCACGCAATCTTGACAACGTGGTTTGACCAGTCCAGTGAGAACCTGTTGTAACTATTGAAGAACATAAAACGCTTTGTGAAAATACCGGGCATAAAAATTGCCTTGCAGCCTCGACAGACAATTTTAGTTGCATGACGGCTATTGGAACCTCTAGGAGACAAGAGTTGCATATTAGTTAACAGTTCGTTATTTTAAAAAATCTAAATGAAATTTGCCCATGGTCGACCATGGCCGTGTAGCGACGGCGTGCGTAGTTGCAACTTCTGTGCTCAGATACCAATATGAAGACATCGTTCTTTGAAACGCAGCCAAGATTTGGCGCTGCCAGCCGAAGGGATTAATGAATCCATGCACGACAGGCTAATGGATTCGGAACACCTTTGTGTTTCAATAAAGGCTGCCAGTCTTTCTATACTGCATCCAGCACCTTGCACTTACCGGCGTGCAATCGGCAGTGACAAATACTGTTAATGGTATTGATATCGATAACTGAGATACCGAAAATATATAGATGCCTGCGACTGTGGTAACACATGCAGTCAGTGCACATTACCACAGTAATGTGCTCGAATACATCCTTCCAGAGCTGCCGGCTCTTGAGCTACTACCTGTAGCTTCCAAGAGAGTGATCCTGCCGTGATACCAGCCGGCAAGCTACTGGCGCTTACAGGTCGGTCCCAAGGAGCGCCAATTAGTGCAAACAGCGGTTATAAATACAGGGCATTAGTACCTAGGCTCTTCACACTCGCCTATTTAGGAGCGATTAATACTGAGAAATTCTTGATAGCGCCTGCTCGAGGCGAAAATGTTTCTGAGTTTCGTACGGACGCGCCTCCTTTGGGCCCACAGTTTGTTCATCCTGCGTCTGCTCTACGTGGCAACCGCGACTGACCTGCTGTCCCGCACCGCTGCCCCTGTGGTGGTGATGGTGGTGGTGGTGGTTGAGGAGCTGCGGAGGCACCCGGATGTCCGTCTCGAACACCGTCATAGCGTTGGCCAGCGACAACTCCAGCAGGAACTCTCCCGTCTCGTCCGAGAAGCGTCTCGTCTGCAGGTCTGAGATGAGGATCCAGCGGGCAGCGCCATGCGTCGGCTCTTCCGCCGAGAAGCGAACCTGGTGGCGACGACAGCAAGCGCTTCAGCGCGCACTTATACGTCGTTGCGGCACACGTGTGGCGTTCCGTGTCATTAACATCTGGGTAACCCACGCGCCACCGGCACCTGGCAAAAGGTGTTTGGCGTTTCTCCGAAAACACTCAACATGTACCATTGCACTCTAGAAAATGCTATCCACTCATGGGTCAGTGAGAATGAATTCTGATAAAGACACTTCATAGCGCTCACAAATGCTATCACTTCATTAGTGGCATAGTGTTACGGCTCTCGAAACCACATCACCTGCGAGTCACGGGGTGATAGGCAAGCAGTGCAATTGAGCATGCTGTTAGAAATACAAAAAAATAAAATGTAATACTAATGTAAACAAACAGTAAATAAGATAAAAATAATTGATAAGTAATAAGCAAACATTTTTTTTCTTACGCGGGGGGACCAAAGCGAAGTAGAGTCTATTTGCGTGGAAACAGCAGCACAGGCGACTCGAAAAAATGACCCGAAGAGAACGGTGGTGCACAGTACGCACTGAATTTCTAATCCTCACTCATAGAAAGGAACGGAAGGGCGATATGAGCCGGTTGAATTATTCTATCCTCTGCAGGCGCATCGCACCTGTATGTTTTGTGGCGCGCGCAATTTTCCCTTAACTTAAGGTGCCTACTTCTACCGGAATGAACGTTCAGCAGTACAATAGAGTAAATTAGCTTAATCGCTTAGACTCGTTTTCTCGCTCTAGCCTTGCGGTCACATCCCCTCTCCGCTTCCCCAGTGCAGAGTAGCAAATTAAATAACGCTCCCTAAGGCAAACCCTTCTGCCTCCCTCTCTGAACAAACCTCTGTTCTCTCTATTTGTCTCTTGAAGTCCCGTTTCCCTCTTGCTACCCTTCGGTGCCCGCAACTGAAAGGAGCCAGTCAGGCCGGAGCCAGGCTTTTCAATTTTACCAGTAGTTGATATTATTTCGCCTGCTGCAGCTGCAGGGTTGCGCCAAATTCCTAAACAAGCCCTTGAAAACCCGTGAGCTTACCTTACAGCAAAAACATTTAAGTAATCATTGCCGGCAAATACAATTGCTTTCGCAGAACTGTAGCATCAGGTGTATGATTGTCCCGTATTTTTTTTTTGTGCTGCAGCTTGAGGGACTTTCCTTAAATAATTTTTCTCTGAAACTATTTACGTACACCGATCACCAGTTAAAAGAGTGACGTGCAGCTCACCACTCGAGTGGACCTGCCACCTCTTTAAGAGCTAGAAGGTATTGGCAAGTAAAAAAAAATGCCAATGCAATCGGTCCGGTTCTGCCGCTGTGGCAACGCCACTCTTTTGCGGGTTCACATAGGGCGAGTAGCCTTATGCAGTACTTCCGGAAATTGCTGACCGGCCTTTTCTAAAATGCATTCATGACACGGCATTGGAGTGAGAATGGTGACGGTTGCAGCTAGAGACCTTTCTGGGTGCCTGTGCGTCTGGTGACAGGGTATTGTACTTGGTCACAGAACTGCGTTGCAAATCGTTGATATTAGCCTGTTATCTGCGTGTTCAGTCAGGGTGACGGCTTGTTACGTCCATATGCTTCCGGCAAAAATCTTGCAGACAGGATCGTATGGCGTACGGAGAGCTGTAGTAGGTCTTTAAATACAGAAAATGCTAACTGTACGGATGTCGTGACGGAACTTTTTTAATGCCTCATGTCTTATACCCGCATGCATCGTGGAAAGAAATGTCTGCTTTCTCTGGTGACCACGTTGCGCGCCTTGTTTCTTAAGTCCGAACTACACCATGTGCAGAAGGAAGCTTGCCGGAAGGGTTCGACGGCGGAGGACTTTTTTTTTGTGCGTCAGAAGCATTGCTCTTCAAATATTCTCACCTGCTTTTCGGAGAGAGCTTCGTTCTTCGAGAAGTGCTCTCGATTGAGCAAGGTGAATGTGAAGTCCAGGTAGCATTTCCATCCTGGAGCCGCGTTCCGAATGCGGAGCAACACTCCAAGCACCTGCGGCAGAACGAAAGGAGGCAGGGGAGAAAGGTTAAAGCAACCTGAAAGCGCCCCGCTTTCCTGCCTTGCTCGCGATTTGCTTAGTTTCACGCAACGCGGCAATCAGCTTATCCCCACGGGTGCAAAAACTGCCCTGATCGATTTTCATGGAACGTTAACAGGCGTTTCAGCACCTTCTCTGCCGACCCATTTGCTTTACTCTTAGTGAGAGTTTCTCTTTCGAAAAATGCGAGAGAAATATGAATAAAATACGGAACCGGCCAGTACATAGTGATCCCAAGGTCTCGTTTCTTCTTAATTTTTTACAGGTCAGTATGTTGCGTACGTCCAGGTGCGCAAGTTTGCGAGCCAGAATTTTTTCGCTTTTCTCATTCGCAGCTACTCTTGTGTGAACGATCGTGCCCTCAAAACTTCGCGTTCACGGACGTCTGGGTACTTTCCAAACACACCGTCCCCTACACCACAGTCCCGGAAAGCGCCACGAAGTGCTTTCGTACACACCCCCGGCATCACGCCACGAAGAAAATGAGCTCCTGGCTTCAGCGACGAACGAAGAAAAGCCTATATAACAGACTTGCTTACGACGCTCCCGAAGCGCCGCAGAGTCGATGTTTCCAAGCGTGGCGAGCTCTAATAGCGGGCCAGGCCTTTCCGGAGAGCGACGGCGTGGTACTGGCAGGGATGAGCTCGCCCGAGGTGCCTCTTAGGCGAGATGGTTTTGTTGGGGTAGCGCAAGAAAAACACCCGACTGTCGGAGACAAAGATAAGATGGCCCTTGAAACGCGACGTCGCCGTGGCGCGCGGCGTTGTACTACAACGCTCCTCATACACGGCAGCGGCGTTTGTTTGCACTTTTTACCGTGGGCGACGCACCTCGGGGGAAAGTGGACGCAGCGGTAGCCCGGTAGCTTGCCAAAATGTGCCCCCCCCCCCCCCCCTCCCCTCATAAAGGATCGCTCTTGCTTGTCGCGCGCACATGCGCGTCGCTCGTGTTTTACGCTGCCATAAGAAAGTTCCTCGACGCCGTTGTCTAATGCCGTGCAAGGGGAAATCGCTCTATAAATAGCACGGCGTTTAGGCGAGAAAAAAACGCAATGCAGTGTACACCGCCTTGCTGTCCGAAGGGTGAAAAAAAATATCGGGTATAAGCAGTATAATGCAGCCAGCAGCAAGACAGGCGGTACTTTTGTGGCGGGGCTTCGGCGCCCACCAGACTGCGCACAAAGCGGCATCTCATCGCGCACCCGGAGGCAAGGCGCGCCCTACCATGAAACACTTATGTTCGACTTCCTGGAGTCCTTTACGTACCTGCGTATCAACTCGACCCAATCGTTATTAGTTCACCGGAGACTAGGAACAAACAAAAATACTCCGAGAATTACTGCGCCTGAGAATAACACTGAATACATTTGGATGCTGTGGGGGCCTTCAGCCTTTCTTTTACTATTAAACCAGTAGTTCTTTTTTCTCTCCGTTAATATTGATTTGCACTTTTCGTCGCCATGCAATCTGCATAAAAAATTCAGCACGCGTAGAAAAATAACGAGCAGTTTTTTTCTTCTTGTCGTTACTATTTTCGCTAACGTTTCAGTCGTTGATGACGTTGGCGCTGTGAGGTGTGTGCGGTGCCGTTCCTGGTGGTCTACGTGCGTGGACTGCAAATCTGCCATTAGCAGCAGTGCCTGAAAAGAAGGCCGAACCAGAACCTTAGACGATGCAAAGAAAGTAAAAAGTAATTGAGCGCGCGGAAAGCAGTATTGAAAGAGAAAATTCATTCCCCTTCCCCACGCGCAAGCACGCACACACACAAACACACAAACACACACTTTTTTTTTCACTCGTTCTGAAGCTCTTACCCTTTTTTTAAGTATTTAGTAAAGCAGCTAGATTACCCCTATTACAGCTTTTTTACGGTCTGTGTGTTAATAATTTACGAAATGAGGGCCATAAAAGTAGTTTTTATGCCCTAAAGGCGTGAAGAGTCATTTAGAACTAAATCTTTCTCTCTTTCTTTGCCCTAGCGTCTATGACAGTACAAATGTTCTGGACTGAATTTTTTATTACACCACTTTTAAATCCCAGGGATTCTGAGAAAAGCACAGCACCTGAAGCGCAGCATCTAACCGCCCTTGAAGAACCTAAAAAAAATATACACGTGTGCACATCGCGGTTTTTATATAGAACAGAACACTTTTGTTATAGGCTTGTGTAATAAAGCGCAATGCCTTGAAGCAAGCACATTGCATTGCCGACGCCATAATGGCCCGTCCCATATCAGTTCATGCTTATTTGGAGCAGGTACAAGTATTTAACAAGAATCTAAAAGAGTATTTTTAATTCTGTTTTCTGTTTGCGTGAACGCCACCGCAACGAACTGACTGAGCCACTGCGATATCATCATATTCTCCTTTATTATGCAAGGTCGATGACTGCACTTTAATACGGGTGACGAAAACATTCACTCTTCATATTTTATCTTTAGTTAGGTTACTTATCCCTTGTCAGTAAGAAAAGCCTGAGGGGACACTTAATCTCCGTCCTAAGGGCATGACGCGATAGCGCTGATGGGTACCTTCGGCGGCCTGGGGTCCACTTTGCGTTGCACTTGGCAGACACGGATACTGTTCTTTCTTTCACAATCACATAACACTTAGCCTACCCTGAAGAGTGCAGTGCAAAAGTGAAGAGTCCCTCCAACGCAAGTAATCATTCTCTGTCGCCTGGGTGCTGTCTACAAGTCCATATATACGAAATGGGTCATTCTCCACTTTGCATTCATAGATTTCGGGGAGTCCTCGTACCACTCCTGGTGCAGTGATGCAGCGGCTAAGCGATGCGCCACTGCCCTGCGATGGCAGGTGCTGCCACCGGCGGGGCTTGTGCGACCCAGGTTGCTCTTCCTGAACAACCTCTCGCGACCAAACCATTAACTGAACTGCCACCTTCAACGCTGGGCTGTTTGCTCACAATCCGATGGGCGGCTTGTGATGACGTCACATAGTCACGTGAACAAGGTGGCGGGGGAACCACCTGCTTTTTCGCTCACAACGCCGCCGCCGATGATGGCACCCGCAACGCCGGATTTTCTACAGACGGCCACGCGAAGTGCTCAAATTAAGACGCCGCGTGCTTCCCGGGCGCCGGATGAAGCAGTGCGCGACCGGCACGGCTCCTCTAGCGTACACACGTAGCGATCACAGCCTTCATTTTAACCTCAGAAATCTGACTCAGAATAATTACGCGATAGCATTAGAGCCCCATGTCCCCCACACCAACCGGCAGTGTGACGCTTTGCGACTGGCTGCCAGGTGACACAGGCGGCAGGTGGGAAAAGTCGAGAGAAGGAAATGCCCACTTGTAGGAGGGAGGAAGGAGAGGGCGGAAGGTGCCTGCCACGGGAAGGAGCCAGAGGGTGGCCACCGTGGAAGGAGGCGCTTCTGACGCGGGCGAAGGAATGCGCTATCTGAGCGTGGTTATCGCATTGTCACAGGGTTAAGTATTTTCGAGTCTTTTATCTATTGCAAAACAGCCTGCATGAACCTAACGGTCAACCTCAGCTGACGGAAGTATTCATGCTCATAGGTCTTTCTCCGTCGACCTGGGAAGGAAGTGTGACCAAAAACATGAGATTTGAACAAACTAATAAACTTTTTTTACAGAAAACAGCGCGCTGAGCAAACCCGACGAAGCAGATCTTTTCAGTTCGTGATGTAATATGCTCAGCTGTTTGAGGAATACTCACCCAGTGAAGGCTTCACCCCCTGTGCAAGGCCGAGCATGTGTCGCGTTTGCACAGCTCATCGTATCCCCGAGCGTAGTATGATCCGCGCCAGCTTGGCGATTCGGCTGTGACGTTCTGCCGCGGAGAATAAAGCCGCAGATATTCTATTCTAGGAAGAAATAACAGTGCTACCACATGCAACCACAGAGCGAGAGACGGAACACTAGACCACTAGACCAACTGGTCCAGAAATAAGTTTGAATGAAATATTCTATGCCAGCAGCGGTGACCGAAATCCGTTGGAAACGAAGTGCCAAAACGTCCATGCACTGAGACTTTGGTGCGCACTAAGGAACCCCCGTATGTTGTCGGAATGTACCGGAGATCCCTCAATACGGCATGCCTCATAGATCTACCCTACGATTTGGCTGTCATAATTTATTAATGCAATTAATGAGGCCTCCTGCAGACAGATTTGCGATTGTCTAGCCTAACCTCAAGTTTTCCAAGCAACCCTTGTGCTGTCAGTGGGACACGTCATCTAAGCACCTTAGTAGATATTGCAGGAAAGTGTTCTGCTGAGCATGCAATGAAATAAATAAGTAAATACAAAAATCTATAAATAAATAAATAAATAAATAAATAAATAAATAAATAAATCGATTCTGGTGCTGTCGCTGTCGATTCTTACCTGACGAGTGTTAAAACAGTGCTAAGCGTCGAATTAGTTCCCACGGCAAAAGCAAGCCCAAACCAAAGGGCTGAGTACCGGGACAAAACATCGCAGTAACATGTTGCTGCCGGCAATCGCATGAGAACAGCCGGACGCGATGACTGGGGAAATCTAACGCAGCCACACGAAATCAAAGCATGGTTTCCCAACATAGATCCCGGGCGGCAGTGGATATTGATCGCGTGCGTTTCTCAACAGCCTGTGGCGCCGCTATATAGCTACACTGGAAAGTGAAATCGTCCACATGAGAAGGCAACAGCTGCAAAAATTCGCACGCTTCAGTTAACGGAATGATTGTTCACGCTGCAAGGTTAAACTTTAGTCTTTGCAGCGCTGCCTCGTGAGCTGCGTGAGCAGATTCGGCTCGAAACCCGAACGAAATGCTCCGTTCACCGGATGACGAACGCGGAGATCGGATCATATCTTTATTTATCTTTTTTTCTTTCGACCGCCTCGAGCCTTCCCTCCAGGTTCTTCGAATCCGCGCCCCCCAGGAGGGAAAAGGCGATCAGGGCGAGCAGCGGCCGCCCATTTGTCGCCGCTTTCCCTTCGTGGCAACTCGGCGCGGCCCATTTCCCCGGAATCAGGGCCGCCGAAACAAAAGGCCGCATCAACCGTTTGTTCTGCGCGCCCGAGCTCGAGGCGCGGGTCGGTTCCTCGGCTTGCGCAACTCCGCTGAAAGGCAGCAGGGCTTTCTCTGCTTAGCCCACTGTTTAATTCAAGCCTACTGAAGTAGCGCAGTGGTGCCCAGAAAGTATAACGGCTCCAAAAGTTATATGTAGGTGCAACGGTAAAACAAGGAACACGGGCACCACGGTCCTAACAAAAAAGAAAGAGAGAGAGAGACGAGCAAGAGCGGGAAAGGGGACGCAAGATAAATATTCCAGACGGAGTCGCGAGGACGGCAGTAGCTGCAAGGTTGGGTAATGACTCCGACAAATGCATGTGCAGACGTGAGGAAGCCGGTGACTGGGTAGCGAGAATCGCCATTAGGTTAACAAGAATGAAGGGTCAAAACACGTGGAAAGAACGGCGAAAACCGAGCAAGCTAAGGAAAATCGCGACAAGTGAAAAAGCAAAGTTCACTTACGAAAAAAAAAATAAAGCGAGGTCTTGCTTCGGGTCTCGCAAGAAGACAGAGTAGCCATCGCTGCTAAGGGGGAAGCGCACACAGCGACACTTTTCACCGAAGCAGGCGTGGCGCCCTCCTCTTGATGGCATATTCCGCGTGCACGCAGCGAGAAGATTAAGACGTCACGTTGTGGGACACAGTTGACGATTATGAATGTGCGGTCTTGATTTCTAAAAACTTGTGATTTTGCTGCGAATAAAAAAGACAGCGATGCGACAACAAAATAAAGCCTGTTGTAGCCCCGTAGTCTCAGTATGTCACGCGAAAATTAAAAGGAACCGGAACTACATTTTATGCGCTAAATGCACCAGTGCTGCAGGATGGCTCATAGTGTTTAACGTCCCAAAGCGACTCAGGCTATGAGAGACGCCGTAATGGAAGGCTCCGGATAATTTCGACCACCTGCGGTTCTCAAACGTGCACTAACATCGCACAATAGACGGGTCTCTAGGATTTGTCCTCCTAAGAAATGCGACCTACGCGGCCGGGATCGAATCCGCGTTTTTCGACTCAGCAGGCAGCAGCCGAGCGCCATAACCACTGAGCCACCGCGGCGGCTCAGTGTTGCATTAACACTTAAATGTAAACGAAGCATGATTCTCATTTTTGGGTGTAAAGGTATGATGACCAGGTCTTTCTACTTAATCGGGCTCTCGGGGGGCTATGACTGTTTAACTCAACGCCCATAACAGGCAATAATCTGTCGAAATTAAGCAATTTGTGCGTAGTAGACACTTTTTATATACTCAGAAAAAAAATGGCTGATGTCATCCAAACTGGCTATACCGCATTGAAGATGGTATCAACACTCGTCCTATTGCGTCAAGCCATTCCGTCGCTTCACCACATCGCTGTTAAACTGAAACTTGCAATGCACACGTGTTTTAAGATACATGCCCTCCCGGTGCTGGTCACACGTAGCCATAGTCGGTGGATATACGCTGACGCGACAGTTCTAGTTTTTCTCGACCTTAATACCCGGTTTCCACGCGCCAATTACATCCCGTCATCGACTGGATTCCACATATCGACTGGAATATCTTATGCGCAGCTCCTCGTCAATCCAAAGATTTTCTTGGAGTTGTGCTAACATTCAACCTCAACCATAGAGTTAGAATTCCTACATCTTGGCAGTAACAGTCATGATCTAGTCTTTGCGTCCAACCCAGAGCTCTTCCAGTCACTATCATGCATTGGCGGTTTCAGTGACCACAATACTGCCGCATGCCACTGGTCTCTTCCTTCTCCTCCCCGGCACAGCGTTTGGTTAAATACATCCACGTTTATAAAAAGACATATTTCGTCCACATAAACTCAGAGCTTGAGGATATTTTTTTCTATTCTTTCATCAGTCTGCTTCTAATAGGACTTTCTAACAAAACTGAATGGCCTTCAAGAATGAAATCTTCGAGCTGGTGGAAATTTGCGTTCCAGTGTAATGCACTAGCGGCGATTCTAGCAAGTCTTGGTAATCGAGGTCCTTAAGGAGGCTTTCTCGAGATAATCAAAAAGCGCCTTTTCCGTCAATGTAAAGGGACTGTTTTGGCCTTCAAGTGTAAAAAGTATATTGCGTGCTCACAGAAATATTTGCTTCTTCTAAGATGCACATTTTTTTTTTCATAATGATCTGCATGGCATCCTATATACAAACTGACCCAAAGAAGTTATGGAGACTATTATCACCTAAGTCTAGCAACTCCCACTGTATTATGCTCTCTCAAATTCGGAAGGCTCAAAGGTGCCTCAGGAAATCCACTTCGACATCATGAATTTTTATTTTTCGGCTGTCTTCACACAGGAGCCCGCCTCGAATGCACCAACCTTACCAAGCTGCAACTTCCCTGAGATGGCCCCTATCATCATTGCTGCTTGAGGCGCATGTTCACTGGCAGACAAACCTAGTACATCTAGTGCTGCGGGCCAGACATCACTGCTAAGATACTCAAAAGCTACAAAAAAATTCTAAAACTATACCTGATCAATCTCTTGCTAGCAGCTCAATACCTAATGACCGCAAAATAAACTAAGTGGTTCCTGCATTCAAGGCAGGTAACCGGAGCGACCCGTCTAATGATCGCCCTATTTCATTAGCCTGCATTTCCTGTAAAATTCTTCAACATATTACATATTCGCATATTGCATCCCACCTACATTCTAACTCATTTTTTCTCCCAGAATCAGCACGGCTTCCGTTGTGGTGATTCATGTGAATAATAATTATTTGAGTTTACCACGGACTTCCACTTAAACCTTTACTCCTTGTTCCGAACCGATGTTGTCTACCTAGATGTTGTCTATCTAAGGCATTAGACCGTGTCCCTAATCAACGTTTTAGGCCCAAACTTTCAAATCCTTGCCAATGTTCACATATTTTAGCCTTGACTCACGACTTCCTCATGGCTCTCTCTCAGTTCACCGTAGTAGGTGGTCTTCCTCCAAAAACTACTCGCGTAACTTCTAGGAGTACCGCAGAGGTCCGTGCTAGGTCCGCTTCTTTTCTTAATTTTTTTATTAATGACCTCCCCTCTGACATCGCATCCACCATCCGCCTGTTCGCTGATGAGTGCATTATTTACCGGCGTATAAGTACCAAGGATGTCCAAGCCAGCCTCCAGATCGATCTAAAGCTCATCGAAAAATGGTGCACATTATGGATGACGAAGCTGAATACTAGGAAGTGCAGTTATATGCAAGTTTCACGTAGGCATTCTAACTTAACATACCCTTGCTCTTTATTTTCGGAAGGCTTATCATAGGTAGAAACTTAACGGCACCTTGCAATCACTGGCAGTAACAAACTAACTTGGGCGGATCATGCACCCACCGCAAGTTGCTTTCTCCGGCGGGTGCCTGCGGAGAGTGGAGGCTTGACACATACACAGACATCGGCTTTCTCGCCGAAAGACTACCGTGCTAACGCAGTAGAAAAAACATACGAGTAAAATGAACGGCTTTTCGCAAGACCTCTTTAGCGTTACATTTCTCCCGTTTCCGAAACTTCTCTGACAAACAAGCACGGGTGGCGCAAAACCACGTAGAACTCCAGCTGCGATGCGTGCTTTTTAACTTCATTTGCGCAAAATAGTGCGCCGGAAGGTGACATGAAATAGATTTGAGTCTTCGGATTAACAGACTGTACGCTGCGGCAAGAGTTAACAGGAGATGATAAGCCTGAGGCTCCAGAAGAAAAACAAATGCGAAAGAAATGTGGGAGGTTAGAAGGAGATGGTAGCGATGAAGCTATGAGCGCACCGATTTCCTTCTGCTGGCTTTGATTGCGCGTAAGCAGCGGGCAGCTCGCATGCTACGTCAGTGTCGAAAGCAGGGCCCTCCAGCGGATACTGTGCGCGACTGCGTTTTGGGAACGCATGCGAAGGCGCCTATAAGCCCAGCTTAGGTGAGCCGGTCAGAACCCCTCGACTGCGGCGCTTGGGTTTGCAGTGCAATTTTAGCCGTACACACGTTCTCCACAACTTTATTCTGAATAAGCCCACGCCCCCATTTTTCACATTCAGAAAACACAGGTACACGGTTCAATTTCACTGCTCGCTTCACAAGCTTCCAAATGTCAACAGAATGCGTGTTTTGTTTTCACGTAGTATGTCACGACCTTTTTGTGCTCCCGCGACGCATATCGTTATTTCGAATGTGCTGCGATGTATCGTGCGCCTCCAACGGTTCCCAATAATGCTCGAAATTGTGAACACGCGGTAAATTAAATACACAAGCAGAGTTGTGCCAGCGTCGTAGCGAAATGCTTCAGCAAAGAGGAGGGAATATATAGGTAAACGAAAGGTGGTGCTGTGATCCGCGTGCGACGAAGCGTGACACTTCCGCATTTGAAAAGCATGGTACGCCCACGCATAAGCGTGTTAGTGCTACTGCACCGCGTCAGCAAACTGCGCCGCCTCCCCATTTCCTCTGCGGCTCGCACCGGAGCATTAAATCACATCCACTGTGCAACCATTGCAACATATATACGCTCCGTTCCGGTCGTAAGCTATCACAATATTTATGATTAGGAAAAACGACGCGAAAGAATAAGCGTACGAAAACTTTAGCACTGAAACTTACATGTTGTGCTCCATGGACGTACTTCTCATAAAAATTAAAAAAAGAGTACCTACTCCCTTTCTAGACGCTTCGTAGTTTCTTGTGTGCGTCTGTCAGGTTTATTTGGACTGTTCGCAACGTGAATGTGCTTGTAGTACATAAACGCAATTTCTGAGCTGACTACTTTCGCAGAAATGCGAAGACATTTATTTACGCGCGCTGCGCCCACTGATGCACTCAATTTGCCGTGCGTGTTCGGAACAGCCTTCTTCATGCCATTAAGCGGTGTTTTTTCTTCGTTTTAATCCGACCCACAGTATAATCGACGTCGAAATAAAGAATTAAGTCCCCGTCATAAACTGAAAAAGGACGCGAATTAAGCGCTGCGCCTTCACCTCCTTTTGCTCTCATAATTATTCATCACAACCTTGATTCCATGTTGGAAATTTTCCACCGAATCTATTGGAAGCTCTTTTAATGGCAAGTTCTTTTATGAACCTACCGCACAGAACGTTGCAGCGCGAGAGAAAAGGCGAGCAGACGAAGGAAAGACGGGCAGGCTTACTATACTTCAGACCGGTTGGGTCCACAGCGCGAAGGGAAGTGGAGTAAAAGAAAAACATAGGTGGAAAAATAAACAGAGAGAAGTACCGAAAGGCATGAGCACTCACGCGAGTGCACACAAGAGCTATAAATGTCCCATCAGGCCTGAGGGGTGGCCCGTCGCCGCCTCTTGAACAACGTGGGCGTGTGCAATAATGTAAATAAACATATGCTGAGTATACGCTTCATGCTCACACTACTTCGCTTACGCACTCGTTCACTGAGGTGAATGCAATGAAATCCGACGAAAAAAAGAAAACAATAACAAAGCAAAAATGTAGACCGTCCAGAACCAATATAACCAACCTCTTTCGTCATAAACGAACGGTACAGGTCGTTCTCCATTAAGGGCTGACACCTCTTAACGCTTCGTCCGTCGCAAGGTTCAACAAAAGAGAGGACGAAATGGCGCAGCCAATTCGTGTCCGAGTGCGGTGACATCGCTAGCTCTGCGACAGCGCGATCACGTTGCAAAGTGTCTTAACTCAGCCCAGAGCGACGCAGGAGACGGCACTCCGCGATATTGCGAAGCTCCGGGTGATGCAGGGTGCGCTACGTTTCAGGTTCGGGCTAGAGCAGACCCCGATGTGGGGGGGGGGAGGGGGGGGGGGGGGGCGTTGAGCCGGTCAGTCGTAGGCCACTGCTAGGCGTTGGCCACGCAAGCCAACGCAGCAGAAACGTCGTTGGGCTGGGGTGGTCGTGCTCATGGGCGCAGTTTGCCCGAAGACTAGCCGCTCTGCGTAACGCTCGAAGCGTGAGTGGCTGCACATTTTTGTGTTATTTCTCTTCTTTTTTTCCCTTCTAAAAGCTGTAGACGCTGCCACGTGCACGCGTGTGAACTTCCTTCGTATACGTAAAGAAAAAACGAATACGTAATACGGAAACACAGGCTCAAGCATAGAGGCAGTCATCCAAGACCCTCATTCAGATTCATAAAACATTTACGGCCTAGAAGTGGACGCGAATGGCAGGAAGTTAAATAAAAGTAAAAACGTTGGAGCAGAAAACCAGCCCTGCGGTAGTAAAAGAAAATAAAAAAGGAAGACGTTTACCGGGAAAACTCAACATGAACACGCATCATCTGAAAGATCTTATACCACCTCCTGGAAACAGCTGTAAAAATGCCACGAACTCGTCGGCCGGTCTTCCACGTAAGTACTTTCATTTTAGTGCCAAACTTGTAATTCCTTCTTGCGCTGGCCCCAATGATAGCTTTTGAGGATGCCTTCCTCGACGCCATACTTTTTCAAGCCACTTTTATTACAACTGCCCGCTTTGCGAAAGAAAACTGCGGTTATCTGAGATGGCTTCCCTCAGCTTCGCCGTGTAGTTGGGTACGCGGCGGGAGATTAACGGCAATGCGATTACTTAGCAGACAACGGATACCAGTGAAAAAAAAAAGCATGGCGTTACGAATGCGATGGTGAATCATTTTAAGCAGGATAGTACTGGCCTGCCAAGAGCTTCCAACTAAAAAAAAAATGGTCCCCCTACAAAACAACCGCTATCGATCGGGAGCATAACTGCTCCACTTCTTTTATTTTATGCGTTTACTTAACCTACGACTATTACTTTTTTCTGTCTCGATTTCAGTATAAAACGCACGAACTACACTTTCTCCAATTTCGCAAAAATAGCTGCTTCATGTAGGCTGCACAAAACTACCGACAAATTTGAATTGCCCCGCGCAGCATTTTGGATGGCGTCCGCATCCGTTTTGAATGAAGCGGATCGACTGGCCCGGCCTGTGCTCTGCTTAGGCACATTGGTTCAGTACTTATCGTATCGCCATCTCTTGGAAACGTGTATGGCTCTTTTCCTTCTCTTCTACCTTTTTATTCCTTTGTTTTTTTTTTTGATTGGCGGAAAAGAGTGCGCAGAAAATTTTGCATCAAACTGTTTAAGAGGAATTTGTCTGGTCAGGGTGCGCGTTATGAGTAAGTGAGAAGTTCGCTCACTGGTCTAAATAAGGATTGAATTTCGGAGTCCTTGCGCGTTTTGAAACGTCACCAAAAACTTGGTCCTCAACTGGGGGCCTTCGAAACGTAAAGTTCTTATTACACTCGATCAATGACTCCAATCCTAACTTCTGATGTGCATTCTGACCTGAAATACTGCAGTTAACTTCCTAATTGAGGTAATTTAGCTCTAATAGAAAATTCCGGCACGCATGTTGCTTTGAAAGCCTGCAAAGTGCCACAAAGCCACCCATTAGTGAAATATGATCTCTGTTGTTTATAACTGGCATTTCCAGGTCACTGTGCGACACAGAAGGTTTGGTCAAAGAGAGCTAAAATGAGATGTGTCAATTTTTCACCGAAAGGAAAAGAAAGAAAGAAGGTAAACGTGCCTTATACTTTGTAAGTGCAGTCGTGAAGAATTTGAGAGGGAACAAACGTTTTCCACAAACTTTGAATTTTCTGGTTACTTCCCCACTAAATTTTAGAATGACTTTTGAATAATAACACGCCAAGAGGAAAACGTGTTTTAAAACAGAAAAAAAAAAAACATTGCTTTTCACCGACAACTGTGGAGTAATCAATAAATAAAAGCTCGAACTTTGTTCGCGCTCATATTACTTACGACTGTACTTTTTTTTTTTATCAGCGCAGGAAGCGGAGCGGTTCTGGCTATGCAAATAAAGGCGAGCAGAAACCAACTCAATACAAACACAGGGGCCGCATTTCATAAGATGATTATTTTAAAATGGCAATTTCGCGTCCCTCTAGTCCTCTGTTCTTGGTCACTCAGATATACCCGCGGATGTATACAACCGGTCATTGGGTGGAATGCTATCGGACCTCACCGTTGGCTGCATATCGCTGCCAATGGCAGCCAGTGGCAGCCAGTGGCAGCTCCAGACGCCTGCTGTTGACACTGCCCTGCGATGCGCCTCGCCAGTGGCTGCCTATCGCAGCCAATGGCAGCTAATGATGAGGTCCGGTCACCAACCACCCAATGGCCGGATCGCTTTCTACAGACGCTTGAGAGCCGCTGGTATATCCGAGTGTCCAATGACAGATACGAGATGGACGCGAAACGGCCAATTTAAAATGGACAGCATATGGAACATCGTCCGGGATGAGTGGTGCGGAAAATTCTATGTCCTTTTGTGACACAAATGTGTCTTCCCATCTAGTAACCCCTGCCGTGTATCCATTTCCGACACGAACGACGACTTACGAAACCTATCCGACCACGGAGAACCACACCGGACAGTGCAGCCGCGCAGTCACAGGGCGGCCACTTTGCGCTATTAGTCGTAAAAGTGCCGACTCATGTCGAAAGCAACCCAGGAAAGTTCTTCTGAGCTACATTCTTTGAAAATTTGTCGAGTGTGTTACGTATATAATTTAACGCGTACGCTAACACCCGTTGCATATTTAAGATCAAGTACAGCCTCCACACAAAATCACTAGTTGCGCGTGCCTTCGTTATCCATTAAACGCAGGCCACTTGTCCCTGAGCTCGCTTTAATGAGGCTTCAAACAAACGCCCCCAGGCGCAACTTTCCTATCTAGAAGCCGGCCGGCAACAAATCGTGTACGTGTGCACGTGCAGACAAAACTAATGCATTTATACGTGCAGCAGCTCCGCCTGATGCGCGCCGTGTTGGATTGCTTCAGGGCAATTTTTACCGCTATGGATTGTCTAAAGCCAGCCATATCTCGGTACACGGGCATTTTCGCACTGCCGCCTATGTCGAAGTGCTGCTGCCGCAGCCGCAAATAGGGACTCCTCACACGTGCTACGAGCCTAAAGGCTATATGGGAGCTGAACTAGCACGTCAGGCGCAGGGCTTGAATTGATGGTGCGTATTTTAAACGTTGTGAGCGTTAAATACAAGTATAAATCATACTTGAGCCGATATTCTCTCCTTAAGCTTAGAGCTTCCTTTTTTTATTATTCTGTTCTTGGACACGTCAAGCATATACAATGGCGGAACAGAAACTTTAAAAAGATGATTAAAGGACGAGGTGCGCGCACCAGTCCCTGCGCCACTCTCATAAATGAGGGCAACAGAAATACGTGCGTGCAGCCTTAGCATTAGGATGTTGCCGCCTTTTCGTGAGTTTTGCTCATAATATTACGACGGCCACGACGAAGCCATGTTGAAGGTACGCCAACAGGACAAATGTGGCCTGTGGTTCTGTTCTCTAGCTAGCATGTTTCGTATACATCACGGGCAAGAGAATAATTGGCCCTGGTGTCCTTGAACAACCGTGGATGCACGCTGGGTATACACAGAACGCAGCAGGCGGCTAGATACCATAGGGGAATTGAACGCATCATTGATCTTACCTCACCTCCCTCGCTCCCACCTCCTTCATGTTCATTTTTTTTTTTGAAGAGCGAGTTCGTTATCAAAAAAGTAGAGGGCGTCATCAAGGGTTTCTTTTCCCTTTATTGTCTGCGGATGGATGCATCTTCATTTTACCGCTCAATACGTGGTGCGGAGAATGACGCGGACTTGCATTTTTCTAGTGAGAGTGCAGCCGCTTATAAGCGCTAGTTACCCTGTCCCTTCGATGCATATGTGGTCACATATGGCGAATACTCAACAAACAAAAGAAAAACAAAGCCAGTCGCTGTGTTTATGAACTCATGCAGGCAACCTCCAATAATACATTATGCGTCCATTTAAGTGCATGCCGTCAAATTTAACTGACAGCGTGTGATGCGCCGCATCCTTGTTTTCCAGTAAGCAGTGTGACATGCGCCAGCTAGGAAGAAAAAAAAAACTAAGGCAAGTGTGAATTTCTTTAAAGCAGAGACCACATGTCTGCCGTGCTCAAAACAAACATGCTTGATTCTTGCCTTTCTCGCAAAAAGCAATCCTTCATGCAGACGCTCATTATCGTTACGCAAAACGCATTAACTAGCACTCCCTAGCTTATTTCCTGGTGGTGATGCATTTTTCGCTTGCTTTAATCGGCTAATGCCACTACTCTCCATGACGTGTTACCTAAAGTGCGCCAGGTAAAGGCAGATGAAAACAGAATGCGAGTGCACTCATTTTAAATACCACTTTGTGCTACTTTTAGCATGGGAGGCAGACACACAATCCAATCATCCGCGTGAAGCTACGCAAAGAAGACATGAGCATTAATTTCGCACGGACTCGCACTAGTTCTCCAATGCGACCTGTGCTTTTAATATGCTCAAGATTTTTTGTATTGTTCCCTTTCCCTGTAGCTTGTATTAAATACAAAACCTATTTCACACATCCTAAAAAATTACGAGGTTCCACTTTATATATAAGGGTCGAACTTTTATGTTTAAACCGAAACAACTGATAAAAGTGCGCCTGATTTATAAGACGATATGAATGGGAAAAAGGAAAAATGCTGCACTGGGGCCGCTTGAGGAGCTCTTGACCCTCTTTACAAACAACAGACCATTAAAAGCTGAACCAAAAGCTCTTCTGCGATGGCAATTTTTTATACATAGCTTTTCAAAACATACACAAACATCAGTGAAGTTAAAACACAAAAATAAATAACGGGACCGCCTTGTTTCCAACGAAAAACATTAGAAACTAGAGCGCAGCATCGATTTTCACACCACTTTTCGAAGCACTTGCCCACACAGCGGTGAAATTCTTACAGAAAGGAAGCATGGGACTGCATCGTTTCTATAAAGAAAGGGAAGTCATAAATTTGAGCGTAGGAAGGATTTTAATTCTATGGGTGCTAAGAAGGGAACACTAGTGCTTACAGTTTCAAAAGAGCTCAGGAGCGCAGGTAAGTTATGGCGAAGAGTTTGAATCCCATAGTTCGTTCGGGTTCTAGCTGTTTGCCAGAATTCCTTATGTAGTGTCTAATGCGAAGGTACCGCTTGGTGCACCCAAAAAACCAGTATATGTAGCATGCACGCCTCAGATAGTTGGCTGTCAAGTAGGAGCTATTCGTTCAAATGAGTGCAAAAAAAGCGATTTCAGGAATCCCACTCCGCATGCGCGGGCTGACCGGAAGCGGCCAAATCGAATGCCTTACTCGCAGTCCACAGCGCCGTCTGCGCGATATCCCGCTTTATTTTTCGTAGTGACATCTATTCATCATCATCATCATCAGCCTTACTACACCCACTGCAGGGCAAAGGCCTCTCCCATGTCTCTCCAATTAACCCTGTCTTTTGCCAGCGTCATCCACCCTTTACCTGAAAACTTAATCTCATCCGCCCACCTAACCTTCTGCCGCCCTCTGCTACGCTTACTTCCTCTTGGAATCCACTCCATTAACCTTAAGGGCCAGCGGTTATCTGCCTTCGCATTACATGCCCTGCCCAAGCTCATTTCTTCCTCTTGATTTCGACTAGGATGTCATTAACCCGCGTTTTTTCCCTCACCCACTCTGCCCGCTTCCGGTCTCTTAACGTTACACCTATCATTTTTCTTTCCATGGCTCGCTGCGTTGTCCTTAACTTAAGCTGAACTCTTTTCGTTAGCCTCCACGTCTCTGCCCCGTAGGTGAGTACCGGTAAGATTATGCTGTTGTACACTTTCCTCTTGAGGGAAATTGGTAAACTGCCATTCATGATCTGAGAGAACCTGCCATATGCGCCCCACCCCATTCTTATCCTTCTAGTTATTTCGCTCTCATGATCCGGATCAGCTGTCACTACCAGCCCTAAGTAGACGTATTCCTTCAAAACTTCCAGGCTCTCGCTGCCAATTGTGAACTGCTGTTCCCTTGCTAGACTGTTGAACATTACTTTGGTTTTCTGCATGTTAATTTTCAGACCTATAGTACTGCTCTGTCTAACTCATTGATCATGATGTCAGTGCACGTTAAAGATTTTCAGGTGACGAAATTAATCCGGAGCCCTCCATTACGGCACCTCTTTTTTTCCTTTTCTTCTCTCAGTCCCTCCTTTATCCTTTCCTTATCCTTTATCCTTTCCTTTTCTTATAAAGCTGCTTTAAAAGTAATTTTCTTTAAACCGATTGATTGGCACTACAAATAAAAAAAGATTAAAAACATTCCCCTATGCCCCTTGGTTTCCGTGACTGTTGGCTTCCTTAATATGTTTGTCAAACGAGCCCCTCATTTCCTTTACCTTGTCTGCTAATAGCTTAAAGGGGGTCTCGGTTCTAGCAGTCTTGTTGCCATAGGTAGTATAAGAGGGCTCTCGCACAGTTTCCGCCCTCGCCGTTAGATGACGTTCTACGTCACACTCGCGGTATAACAGGACGTGCTACGTCCACCGCTATGGTCGAGGGTGGCGTTGGTGAACACTCTGAAGGTTCGCTTAGACGCAGTAAAAACATAAATACCCACGAAAGCAGCAGATTGGACAGCCGTCGCCGTAGCTCAGTTGGTAAGAGCACCGGACGCGATATTCGGAGGTCGTGAGTTCGGATCCCACCGGCGGCATGGTTGTTTTTTCTGCTGCTTTATAAGTAATTTTCTTTAAACCGATTGATTGGCACTACAAATAAAAAAAAGATTAAAAACATTCCCCTATGCCCCTTGGTTTCCGTGACTGTTGGCTTCCTTTTGACATAAGGCTCTTCTACACCCTGATTACGCAATCAATGCGCCTATGACTGCTGAGGATACCACTGAGTCGAATGCTTTCTCGTAATCAATGAAGGCTATATATAGAGGTTGGTTATATTCTGCGCATTTTTCTATCACCTAATTGATAGTGTGAATATGATCTATGATCAGTTCAGTTAAAAAAAAAACCAGAGGCGTCACTACAGGCTTTCATGATGTGCGGCGCACATTGCATCGAGTAAAGCGCTGAGAGAGGCTGCAGATGTTGCGACAGGAGGAGTGGGGTGACCACGGTGGTGATGCTGCGCTTGACAGCAGAACTTTCGTGTTTGAAATTCTCCGGGTGACAATGAAAATGAGGTTGGCAGTCACTTTCGTGCATTTTGTCAACAAAACATTCTCACGCATACCGGTCTCACGTTTTTACATCCCCGGACAATGCTGGCATTTCTTTCCACTTCGTCTGCCCTGTTAATTGTCAGTGTCCATTCATGCATTCCCTAAAGCGTTTGTCATATTTTTTCATTGCCCTCTTTGTCTGAAAAAATGTTACCACCTTGTTTTTACGTTTATAACTACAGAAACAAACACACAAACATATCCACTAGGTGTTTGGTGGCTTACTAGCAAGAACGCGCAGCAATAGGAGTGAGCCATGACATTTTCAGAAGGTAAAGCTGCGCCAAACACGTGTGTTAAGTGTAAGATACGGAAAGAGGAGCGAATCACGGAGATTTAGTGCGCTCGACATGTGGGTTAAATGCTTAATAGTTTAGTGACAGCTAAGTTCACTTTTGAGCAGACTGTTGCGACACGTATGTTCTTTTTATTTCAGGATCATATAATTAGAGTGGCCGGGGCTCCTATCATGCGAGTGTATTTTCCGAGTACTGGCCTGATATGAGAAGAGAGGCTACTTAGACTGGTTGGTACATAGTTTCGCGTGTTGTGTCCCTCTTCCAACGTCCTGTTTTTGCCACGCCATTCCTCCCGCTGGTCTAACAAGTTGACCGATGGCTAAACATCGGTGCAATTTAAAAGCCGACTTGTTGGCCCGGTTTCTCTTTGTTTTTCATCGTGGAATATACATGCCGAGACGCAGGAAATATTCCGACGTGAATGGCACGTTCCAAAAAGGCCAGTATTGCGTATGATGGGCGGAAAAATGCGCAACAAATGCCAGAAATTCTTCCACGTTTCCACGCCTTTGTCGTCATGCGCTTTCTCTTTCCATGAACGATGAGGAGTGGATACGAGCATCGAGCGCTCACGCAACATGGAATCCTGAATATAACATCATACCTTCACGCAGGTCTTCGTCCACAACCTCACATCGGGCAGAAATCGCTGCAGAGACAGCTTCACGAAGCGGCACTAAGGTTAAACTGACCGCGTCGTGGCTAAAAATTAAGCGCATACTGCAGAGTTTAACGGCGTTTAAAATGCATACGGGGAGCAAGCGACATTGAAAATTTACGATTTGACAACTTACACTGAGGAGACCGGTAATGCGCTGACAGAATTTCAGCTTCCTCTCTTGTAAGCTCAATTTTGGGGACCTTCTTCTCTTGGAGAAAACGAAAAATCTAGGGCCTTCTGCTTGGCGCTGTTGCCACAGCCCATGGCGTAGATGAGGTGAAGCCGCCTACCGGAATGCCACAACTCCCAGGGTGCATCGCGGCGGCGACGCCACAGCGCATATGTTTGTGAAAACTAGTCTATAACAAAGTGCGGAAGCCAGGGGAATAGTGATATGGTACACCGTTGGGAGCAGCGCCAGTTGTGCGCTTTCAGGTATTTCACCGCTACGATACACGTCTCACCAGACTGCGAGGCTCCACCTCATTGCCAAACGTCGTCTGCTAGCGTTACGCTGCTTAGGCATCACTCACCAGCCCCTCAGGGTAGTTAATTGTTTAATCAAGTTTCTCCACTGCGTATAAAGGAGCTCGAAAATTACTGGTTACCCGAATGCTTAGACTCACAAAGCAGCCAAGATAAACTGCAACTTTTGAATGCACAAGAATACGACGCTATATCTTTGAAGCTAGTCGGTAATTTCTCCCTGAAAAATATTCGCCGAAAAAAAATTTAACCAAGTTCTGAAATAAACAGCGTAAAAAGCGCGCCGAATGCTCAGACAAAAAAAAAACGGGAAAGTCAAACCTCAAACCCCTTTTTATAACCAAAATATGTGACACACTTATGACAGGAAGCTTTAAAATTGATTGATTGATTGATTGATTGATTGATTGATTGATTGATTGATTGATTGATTGATTGATTGATTGATTGATTGATTGATTGATTGATTGATTGATTGATTGATTGATTGTACTCACCTTGTCCGTGCGGACGAATGAGACTGCCCATCGGTGGTAGGCGAATGGAAAGTCTTTGGTAGTCGCGTCCCGGTGCAGGTCTCGTGTGACAGACCGCGTGGCGATGAATGTGAACACTCCCGTGTTGGAGCGATCGTTGAGCCGTGTGAAGCGGTACAGGAGCGCCATCCCGCCGTGCCAGCCGCAGCCTGCGCACACAACGGCAGACACGCCCTGTGATCGCGAAGGTGGGCGCGTAATTCCATTCAAAATGAGAAGCTCGCATATATGCATATGCAGATCAAAGGAGGGGCAACAAAAGCCCGCCTGCATTTTCGGCGTTCTGACCCCACGGCAATAGGTGGAGCAACATGTCGAGGCATATGCAGCGCAACGCCGAGAAGACTCGCGTGCAGGCGTGGAACAGCCTCCAACTACGCTGCGGAGAGCTTGCGTTCCTGCCTTGTTTCTACCTGTCTTGTTGCTACTGCCATTTCGTTGCGCACACCCTGTACGCAAGCAAAATTGGAGCGAACTCGTGCCAGAGAAATGGAAACGTCGATACGCCGCTACCTGTTTGCCACAGTCGATGGCGTGTTGCTCCAATTGGGTAAAAAAAAAATATCTCTTTGTTTTGTTCTGCTTACAAAGTTCTACAATAATTGCCAGAAAATTATACCGTAAAGGAAGTCACGAACGGAGTGGTGACGAAGGTTCCCGTTTCAGCAAAAATTAGAACGCGGAATTTCATCATCCTCAAGTATGATATTTTTTAGATGCGCTGGGGAAGCCGCCATATTATAAAATGTCCAAACCAGCTCTTTTGAATATAAAATGGCACGTCATTTTGTTATGTGCCTAAATAGAGATTTTTTTTTTTTCATCTGCAGCTGGCCTCTAGCGAAAAACCAAAGCTGGAAGTCGAGCCATGACTCGTTCTTTTTCTTTTTTGAGGAAAAGGTTGCAATCTTTAAATATTATTGTTTAATCAGTGTTCACCTGATAGTTTACACATTGCCCGTAATTTCCAAATTGCACGAAGTGGTAGCCGCCGAATGTTTACAAAGGCGACCTATGTTGTTTACATCACATTCGTCGTATTTTTTATTGCACTTGGCCAAAGGCCTTTCTGCACAGGGCTCCTCGTGCAATCGTGCAACATGAGCCCAAAATTTTAAAATTTTGGCATATGTTCAGCGTCTGAAACCGAAGTATTGCTGATGGTCCCCCAGAGGCAGGATGAATACCGTTACTGCGTGCTAATGTAATTAATTAGTTCACTGAACAAATATTTCAACCGATAATGATGCGCAAAAGGTTACACTTCTAAAGTTGTAGCCTGTCAAACTTTCAAAAGCGTAATTATTGTGACGGCATATTATCATAAAATTGACTTCCGCGGCCGGAAGAAAGCACGCTAAATGCCAAGTTTCTATGGCAGGATCGGGTGTTCTGAACGCTTGCTGCGGGAAGCGGTCCCCAACTGGCCGGTGATGGAGCGTGCCGAAGTTGGCGCAGACGCGACCCCTATCAGCGCGCTCGATAGTCGATATGGTGCTCCCGGGAGTTGGCCCAGTTCTTTGAGAGTGCTGGAGAAACGACCAGAATAAAGCTCGCTTTTCATAAACTGCACCCTTTGCAGATATTTTGAACAGTTTGCAACGTAACTTTCCAGCCTAAGGAATTGCGCATGCCCAGTTGTTCACAAACGAAGTGCCTCGTTCAAGCCTTAGTATTGTTAGCATGAAGCGAACCAATCTAGCGCGCAGTACACGACTGCCAATGCACTACAACCGTCATTCCGAAGGTGCACCAGTTTCTTTTCTTTTTCTTCTTCTTCTTCTTTTTCTTCTTCTTCTTCTTCTTCTTCTTCTTCTTCTTCTTCTTCTTCTTCTTCTTCTTTCTCTTCTTCTTCTTTTTCTTCCCCTCCTGCTTCTCCTTCTTCTTCTGTTGTTGTTGCCAGGAAGAATGAAAAGGAAAGTGCACAGGCCTGCTCACTGGCTCAAGCTGAGCCACAATCGCTACCACGTGCAGAAAGTAGGAGAGTTTAAAGATATGATAGAAAGATAGGATAGAAAAGACGCGCGGTATAATGTCCCAGGCCGATCCCGGAGGCAGTGCAATACCGGGCCAACCGGTGGCGGAAGTGAAGCAACCTTCAAGCACTCCGCCACATTTCCAAAAATATGTTGGGTTCAAATGGGACCCGTATCAATTTCTTTTCAATTATCTCTCGCTGCATGCTCCGTTGAACGCTCTGAACGAGAACAAGTTTGAAAGAACAAGGTATAGTTAACGTTGATTGTCTGCTCCGAAGAAATGGGCGCAAAACGCGCTGGCTTCAACGTAGGGAAGACAAGTGGGCTTGAAATCTTTGGGGGCTCAAGATGCGTCATAATATTTAAAGGTCACTACAGCGGGGGTAGAGGTAGCTTGCGTCAAAACTGATAAACTACAAAAAAAAGAAATCGGCTTCATCATCCGCGTAAAGCACACAACTGTCACTCATGCCACTTTAGAGACCATGGTCATTGGTGTGGTTTATCTTTACGAAGGCAAAACGGTTCCGCCGTAGCCTGAAGGCCTATCGCTTTACAGTAATGCCGCAGCTCGCAGCTCATAAAGGAATGTCCGGTTTGTCGCGCAGAGAGGCGAACGACCACGAGAACAAGCGCGCCTCTCTTGTCGTCCCACAACGCTCGAACCTCTCGGAACCACGGCGGAACGGACGATCGCTCGCAAGCCACGCGCTCGAGAGCGCCGCGCATTCCGGCCGTGTCAACAAGACGGCTCCGGCGCCATATCTCTAGGGTGATGTGTCGCCGGGCTTTCAAGAAGTGCGCGCGGCCGTTTTCCGAATTCCGCGCTCCTCTCTCTTTTTCGCGCAACGGCCGACGAGCCAGGAAGGGAGGGGGGCGGGTTGGCTGTCCGTCCGTTTGCGCGAGCGCTTCGCGAGCGCGGTCTGGGTCCTTGTAGACGGCCTCTTTTTTGCGCTCCACGACACTCTATTTGCCCGCTGGCGGCCCTTCCGCTCTCGCACTTCGCGGTACCCGAACCCTGCCGGCGGAGCCTCGGAATTGCTTCCCGAGCCTCTCTGGTTTGCTTGCCGGTGTGCGTGTTTGTTTCCTGCATGCAGACTTGTTTGACACCGCATAATGAAGACGTGTTTTTCTCAATCTCCCCCTACGGCGGCACTTTCCTCGGGGGAAATAAACGCGCTCTGGCGAACAGGGAGGCCCCGCTGTCCTCCTCCCTGGCCGCCGCGATCAGAGCTCGCCTGACCGCGCGGCCAGCCCTGCCTCCGCGGGGCCACGAGCATGACGAGGAGGCGCGAATAGCTTTAACGCCGCGCTCACTGTACGCAGACTGTTTCGGATCTCGCGAGAAAAAAGGGGCGGTCGTATTAAAGTTTTGGCGCAATCGGAAAGATGCGGTGTGCGTCTTTGCTCATTCCAAAAATGTTTGGCCGAGGCAACTGGATGGCGACATTGTATGGAGTGGAAGCCGGGGACTGCAGACTGCGCGAGTACGACCCGCCGCCGTGGCTCAGTGGTCATGCTGTTCGGCTGCTGAGCACAATGTCGCAGGGTCCAGTCTCGGGCGCGACTGCCACATCTGGATGGGGGTAAAATGGAAAAACTCTGTGCGGTGTCGGTGCGCGTTAAAGAACCACAGGCGGTCAAAATTAAGCCCAAGCCCCCGCCCCCTACGACGCCTCTTTTTTTCTCTTCCTTCTTTCACTCCCTTCCCTCACGTCACGGTTGAGGTGTCACTCCAGTGAGGAAATTGCTGCGTCATGTCTTTTCTCATAATACGCCTGAATTTTGCGAATTAGACAGTAATCCGACAGCAACCCTGATCAAGAAGACAGGAAAGTTGTATTACAAACAACCACCTGAGTGTTTTTGTGGGGGGAAATGCAGGGCGCCTAACTTCTCGACACGAACATTCGCGGTGGTAAAAGTAATCAGCATCCGCAAGGCGAACGAGTGCTTTCTGTCATGGAGCATTGCAAGTTTATATAATATGGCGCAACTTCATTGCACTGGCGAGACGCTGGTCTTATGTCCATTCCCATTGTTGTTTGATTGACTGCGTGGACATCGTTTTATCCACAAGCGGAGTTTGGCGCGTATTTTTTTTATGTTGACTTCTTCAAACCACATTTATGCCATTTCTATAGGCTACAAACATAATATTTAAACTTTCATGTCAAAAACAACCTGTCCGCTGAAATCCTCTTGCACCGCTCGAAACGCTTCTATAAACGTGCAGCAAAACATACGTGACCGTCTTGAGTTGATGTCTGCTGCTATTTGTAGGTAAGAAAGACAAATAAATATGGCTGTCCTTCGAAGTTCGAGACATGAAATGGCAGAAGGCGTCGGAAGCACCGTGCTCTAAGCCTCTTACGCTTGAAAACACTATAATGTCTCGGCGATTATTGAGCAAGGTAGTTTTTGTTCAGGCGAAGGTACGTCATCGAATGACGCAACCTTAATTAGTGTTGCAACGGCCCAAAGCCAGCAAGACACCTAAGTAAGAGTAGCGCAGCACAAAAAACAGGGACACAAGGAGAAGACACAAACAGCAGGACTGTTTTTTGCGCTGCAATACCCTTACTTACGAGGGTTCCCCAGTTACAGTGTCCATAGGAAATACATGGGAACTTTCAGACGCTGTAGCGTGTCTAAAAATGGCTAGATTTTCACGAGGTTTGTGGCAGCATTTTCTTCTTTAATGAATAGAGGAAATGTTGTAGACAGATATTATTTTTAAGCTTTCATTTTTTTTTACAAATCAGAGGTAATTATCCAGAAAAATTGCACATTTAGATATGTTGGTCTTTCATGTCATCTCGTGAAAAAACTGAGCCAAATATCGAAATTTCGTCAGCAAAATTCCCCTCTTTTTCTTTCTTGATTGTCAAGCCGCAAATTTCATTCATATCGAGCGTAGTATTTGCGTTTTAGAGGCGCTGAAAGTTGTGTATGTATTCCTGCCGGGATTTGAAATTCGCGCCAAATTTAACTAGCGTGACGTGGCTTCATCTGGCGTCAGAATATTTTGTCGCTACTACACTCTGCCCCGCCGCGGTGGCTCAGTGGTTAGGGCGCTCGACTACTGATCCGGAGTTCCCGGGTTCGAACCCGACCGCGGCGCGCTTATGGAGGAAAAACGCTAAGGCGCCCGTGTGCTGTGCCATGTCAGTGCACGTTAAAGATCCCCAGGTGGTCGAAATTATTCCGGAGCCCTCCACTACGGCACCTATTCTTCCTTTCTTCTTTCACTCCCTCCTTTATCCCTTCCCTTACGGCGCGGTTCAGGTGTCCAACGATATATGAGACAGATACTGCGCCATTTCCTTTCCCCAAAAAACCAATTATTATTATTACTACACTCTACCACCAGCCTCTTGGTTGTCTGTGTTCGTGTGCGCAGGTTTTTACTCAGAATTTGGCCGGACCTGAGCTCTTTCTTTCCTTTTTTCTTGCTTGGGCTGTATTCGGAAAGTATTTCTGCGTTTCTTTTTTTGCTCGAGCTCTTGGTGCGGAAAGGAAGTGGGATGCAAGGCCACACCCAAAAGTGCCCCCCCCCCCCTTTCCCCTCCCGGCAGCCACACAATAAGGCATTGTTCGTGCCAAAACACAGGATGGGGGCTCCCTATTCAGGACGGTGTGGGAGAACAGCATTGTTCCTTGTCCAGCGCAAAGGCGCAGTGACCCAGGTGTCGATACAAGTCAAGAATGAAGCTGCAAATATTCCTCATAGCAGGGCCTCGAGCCTACAGCGGCGCTTACATGCACCCACACGCTTGGTTGTTCGAAAACCGGTACTGGTACGCACGCCGAGCCGGGAGTCGACGGGTCGGATCCAGTCAATTCCGCCGCAAGGGGCAGGTGACTCAACTCGACCCTGAACCAATGTGCTTGTAAACGCTGTTGGGTCGAAAAGTAGGGTTGATGAGAGGGAAGGGGATAAATGCGAACTTGCTTTCCACGTGCGCCGTCGTACCTCCGATACAGCGATGGCGTGTCTCAATCTTGGAGGCTGCTACTGCTTGCTCGACGCTTGCTGTCGCTAAAGCTGAACCGGTCTCGAATCGTTAAATCGAGTTCATGTAAACGCGCACTGATTGAGTTGGATTGACCATGCTCAACCCGGCCCCCGAATCAACGCGGCGCTATCGGGTTCATGTAAACATGGCTAATGGCGTAGACATATTGTCATGACGTAGCGATTAACCTCCTTTCACTGAGGCACTTGCCAATCACCTGCGATTTCACGCCATACTCACGGACAGCTATGTATGGCAGTGCAACAGCCCACATCAAGGGGAGACAAGGACCGTCTCCTTCCTTTTCCCTGCTCAGCCTCTGCTGCACTGCAACTGCTACGTCATGAGAACCGATCGGAGCCAACGTTCGCATTCGGCTCCAAGCTAGTGAAACCAGAATGTGTCCGATCGGCATTGAAACATCGGTTCTCTAACGAATCTTTGGTCGAGTGTCGCTCTTTTTTCCCCAATTTTCCTCGCGACTAGGCATATTTCTGCCAGACTGTTCGCGTTATCAGTGCAGGTGCTGTCCACTGTACGCGGGTAAGCATGGGTGCACCTTACCTGCAGAAAGGAGCCAGCGGATTTCCGAGCCCCCTACTCCAGAATAGACATCTCTGTGGTGTAAATAACGTAATGTCAAACGTTCATGGCCTGGCTGGCAAAATCATCCAGCTTTGCTCCTGAACGGGTTTCGCATGTGTCAAGCGTTCCCAACCGTCTTTATTCTCCCAATTAGATACGCCTCGGCATGCGCCACACCTAGTCGCACCTCCTGCACTACGCTTCCAAAAGTCGAATATTTCAATAAGAAAAACGCTCGGAAGGGGCGCTGTGTAAATACATATATAAAATATATAATACACAAAAGTATATAGTATATAAAATATAGAAAAGAACATGAAAAAGCAGAGCTCATAATGAGACTTTTTCGGAAGCCATAGTTGCTGCGGAATTTTCGCTTTCAAACCCCTGACGTCATGACAATTCAGGTGCGCTGCAGTTTTTGTGTACAGAAAGAGCACACGCGGTTCGCGTGGCTGCAGCGGCCATCTTCTATTAAATCGCAATTTTTATTATTTTTAACAATAAACTACTAATACCAACTTTGTCCAGAACAGTTGGTAACATCTTGTACAATGACGAAATTCGCGTTCAAAGGCACCACGAATAGCAACTTGACGATCTCAGCGCTTTTGCAAACCACACATCTCACCCTTTTACCCAAGTCTGATTTGTTCCGTGGTGAAATTATAAGCAGTGAAGGAGGCATGAAACGAAGTATTTCAGCAGTAATTTTTAGTTACTGAAGTGACTACAGCCCATAAATAAACTGAAGAATTCGGCGACACAGATAGCAACAAACGTGCTCGGTGGTCATCGAAGAGGAACCTTCAAGAGAAGGAGCTAAAAATAACTACAACAACCCAGAATAATGTCGAAATAGTTGAGCCTGGCTGCATTCCTTCTAGATAACGCTTATCGCATCTCGCATAACAAAGTGATATTCCCGGGCGCCAACGGTTTTGAACTCGAACAAGCAAGTAGTACAACAGTTTCGCGGCACTCATTTTGTCAAAGAACCATCGGCCGGATGCTTAAACGACACGGAAGGTCAACAGCAGCAAAGACAATGCAAAATAAACACTGGCAGCGCAAACAATGAGAGCACAAAAAACTTCTCACAGAGGCCGCGTCGTCGAATCGGCGTCCACACTCGTACACGGTCACCAGGCTTGTATTGCGTGTGGCGACGGAGGAATACGCGGAATTCAGAATAGCCGGCCGAAGTGCGGAAAGGGAGGTGTTCCCAAGGTGTGTCAAAAGATGACTCACACTCATCTGTTCTGGCTAGGCGAAACCAACACTGCTTCTAACTACAGGCTGTATACCCCACCCTATAAATGTAAATGCATTTTCGCATTAAAGATGCGAGAGAGCTTAGGGGGACCCAAACCGGAAACGTACCTTTTCTTGTGGCAGCTGAGTGGTGGGTTACTGGAAAAAGCTCCACTATTTTACCACCACCCCTTGAGAGGGGTTTTTCTTTTGTGCTCCCATCTCCCTGCTTTGGCAGGATGTACACTGAAAATTCTCGGCCCTACTTTTTGTTCGCGGAAGAACTAATACTTTCGTGTCGTGGTCAAGGAGCTGTCGCGGTAGAATTTACACACCTGGAGGGATAATAGAAATTCCCTCCTTTTGGTGATACTTAAGTGCTGCCATCTATCAACAGAAAAAGTTCAAATCTGAGTTGCCTCGTAGCTGGTGATCCCTCTTAAGATGAACCACCGACTAGCCCACAAGAAGATTTTGATAGCCCACAAGATACGGCGTTCTTGAGGAACTGAATACAGACGACTCCACGCCTCAGCCGTGTTGAGAGTGTTAACTCTTTGGAGATGTTACTGATATTAAGTGGATGCTGGGAGGGTTGCGAACCGAGAATAAAATCCCCACGAACAAGCAGGTGGCTGACAAAAGCACAGCAGGCAGCATGCCGGTCTACGGGCAGGCGCTTGAGAAGAAAGGTTTCATACAACCGACTTGAAGTTTTGTATGCGCTGCAAAAAAAGAAAACAATTGAGGTGCTTCGTCGCAGTCGCTTGTCCGTCTTTTACGGCTGAATCGAGCAGAAGTGTATAAAATCTATGTGCCTTGGTGAGTAGTGGAAAAGCAAAATAAACAAGCGGCCGGGTTTAGCATTGTACAGAAAACGTGGCGTGGTTGACTATGTACACTGGCTGTACTCATCTCAGATGGTTCGAGCGAAGAACTTGACATATCGCCCTTTGTCCTCATGTTCAACGGTCTTTATGCCGACTATCTGGCCTTCTGCGTGAACAGGCAGAAATGTGCATTGTCTGGCAGTATTCGCAGTGTAAGCCTCAGCCTTTGCAACATGTAGTTCCCTCTTGAACATCATCATCATCATTTATTGATCTCTTAAGGACCCTTCACAGGCTATTACATAAGGGGGGGGGGGGGGGGGGGCGACGTACGTAGGACAATACAAGAACAAAGTCAAAGAGTGTGTGTACCGTCTGCGAAATGCGCATTTCGTTTTCTCTGTTATTTTTACCCACAGACTTAGCTACGTGCGGTATTGTCGTTTGCCAGCAGCATCAACGGCCCATCCATGGGAACTTACGGACGGAATGAAGCATTAAAACAACCGAATACACGACGAGGTATAAAAGAACAATGTCGAATGCTGATGAAATATTTTTTTAGTGTGGTTTTCATTATGTGAATGCTGAAAAGAACGCCGAAAGATTCGAAGCGCACTCTTGCTGATGATGCCGCTGTATTAGCAGCTTTCAGAAAGCATGCTACAATGACAAACGTACCCAGATGTGAATTATCTCGTTAAGGTAGGCATTCGAGCCCACTTATAAAGAACCTGACGGTTGAGCAGACTGGGTTCGTTGTGTCCGAAGTTCGTAGTTAGTGGACTTCTCATTTTACAGCCAGAAATGGGACGTCCAACGAAAGTGGCCTTTATTTCCTACAAAAGTTCTTTATGTACGTACGTCAGCTTCTTCAAAGGAGACCATATCACGGCGGTTTCCAAGACTTCAACAGCGGTCATACTTAAAGTTCCCAGCCTAAGTCCCGAACTGCCAACAGTAAAGCTGCATTAAGGAAAGGATATAAATAATCGCGGTTAAAGCGTTCACGGCAACTGGTGGCACGTCGGTTCTCCTCGTCATTGTCATCAGATCAGCGTCAGTCGAGCAGCGCTCGTAGTTAGCGTACCGCCGTCAGCGCGCTTAACACTAACGCTCAACAGCGTGGCTTGGACCGGCTTGGACCAATGTTTCTAGATAAGGACGTTGGCTTGGACTGACGCCAGCGCCGTGAAGCATTGGCCACTGTCGCCGAGATGATACCTCAGCACGTTTGCGGCGGCTGACGACAGCTGCAGCGCAGCTCGAATTCACTGGTCGACTTCTCTTTGCCAGTGTAAGACCGGTGGGGAGAGTGCGCTCACTTGTCAGTTAGGCCCGTTTCGCCACGTTTCGGCTGTGGCTGCGGTGTCACGCGCGCGCTCAGAGAAAACGTTGCGGTTTGCTTATCTCGGCAAAGCGACATGGCGTGCGACAACGGTTTGCTTATCTCGGCAAAGCGACATGGCGTGCGACAGCTCGCGCGTTTATCGAGTTAGGCTTCAAACCTGCCGCTTGAAAGAAATGAAGATTGGGAAAAGCAGAGCTCGACTACTGATCCGGAGTTCCCGGGTTCGAACCCGACCGCGGCGGCTGCGTTTTTATGGAGGACTACTGATCCGGAGTTCCCGGGTTCGAACCCGACCGCGGCGGCTGCGTTTTTATGGAGGACTACTGATCCGGAGTTCCCGGGTTCGAACCCGACCGCGGCAGCTGCGTTTTTATGGAGGAAAAACGCTAAGGCGCCCGTGTGCTGTGCGATGTCAGTGCACGTTAAAGATCCCCAGGTGGTCGAAATTATTCCGCAGCCCTCCACTACGGGCACCTCTTTCTTTCTTTCTGCTTTCACTCCCTCCTTTATCCCTTCCCATACGGCGCGGTTCAGGTGTCCAACGATATATGAGACAGATACTGCGCCATTTCCTTTCGCCCCAAAAACGCCAATTATTATTATTAAAGCAGAGCAAACGCGGGTTTTCGGCGTTCGTAAAGGTTGAACCCCAAATAAATCTGCAAATCCGATGGTATAATTGTTCAGGTTCTTCTCCATTTCTTAATTTTCGGACAGCGCGCATCGGAGTGTTCTCGCGGGTGGATATATACGGCGTCCTGTTTAGTGCACGCTTCTCTGGAGCTCTATGGGGAGCCTGCGCTGCCAACGTGGCACTGCAATTGTTCCATTCGGTGACTCAAAACTGCTTTTGTCAGCCGCTTGGGCCGCTGCAAACGCGAGAACGCATTCTGCGCGATTAGATACCCGCGTTTGGCTGACAGCACTCATTGCCTGGCTTCTCTCGGCGTAGCCCATGCAGTCAGCTGACGCACGGCACGTGCGCCTTCGACAGAGCGCGCAGGCTCACGCCACTAAGCGCCTGAAGGTGGCGCGGAAAAGTACTAAGAGTAAAACCCAAAACTGCTTGCTCTTCCAAGGCGGATTTACATCTGCCTTGGCTCTTCTCGCTAGGCAGTGTGTGTTAAGGCGCTGCAATCGGCACAGCAAACTTCAGCGCAAGTTCCCCATAGTGCCGGGGCTTAAGCGCTGCTCGTGTCCTGAGCAAGAAAAACGCGTGGATGCAATTCCAACCAAGTTCATTAGGGTCTAGTTAGTTCCTAGCGAAAAGCGCTAAGTGGCATCTTGTCGGATAAGAAAGACTCTTCAGGCAAACTTGGTTTCGTTTCATTGGATTTAGCATCCCAAAGCGACTCAGGCTATGAAGGATGCCGTAGTGGAGAACTCTGGATAATTTTGACCACCTGGGGCTCTTTAACGTGCGCTGACATCGCGCAGAACACGGACCTCTAGCATTTCGCTTCCTACAAATGCGGCCGCCGCATTCGGGATCAAACTCCCGTCTACCGGGCCAGTAGCTGAGTACTAAACCCCTTAGACACCGCGGCAGCATGATTATGCAGGCTAGGAAGACTCTGGCCATGGATGCAACGAGTACAAGGGTACAAGCCGATGGAGAACGCCGGTTGCCCTATAGTAGATTGCACTTTGGGATATTCTGCGGACCATACGAACTGTGGCCACGCGCTCATCTCCGGCTACTCTGACATGCAAGGCGCGTTATTTTGCGCGCAGATTGGCCACAATAAGAAGAAAACACTATGAAATGGCGTCGCTGGTGTACGAAATTCGTCACAGGCGCAGACCGCGGATGACAGTATGGAAACTTTTCATTCACGCCGTCGACGAAGACGACACCGTGTTTTCCGCTGAACGGGACCCTTAAGCGCGTTAAAGCTATCGCGCCAAAAGGTGCATCAGTTGGTCCTCGGACGTGGCACAACGCTATTCCTTTTGATCAGGTACTACTTCCGAGCTGTACGCAATAATAGGCGGTGTTGAAGCGGGGACGTTTTGGAGGTAATTATGGAAGAATACTCCTAGCGTTGCGTAGCACGCAGTAGTATAGAAAAGCATTCGAAAATTTTTCGAGAACAGTAGAGCATATATTCGAAATGCAGTATTGAATAGGCACTATTCGATTCGCAATCTCAAAGCTCCGATTATTCGTGCAGCCCTGTTTGCAACAGTTTGAGCAAGCAAACGCTCTCCTCACCAGCCCCCGAAAAAAGAAACATGTTCCACAAATCGCCATGCGTCATTGCCCTAATAATATATGTCTTGAGTGCTTCCGCGCACACGTTGATAAAACAAAAATCGAGCGCTGTGCAGCGACGCCACTGGGGTTCGTTGGACCGAGCTGCCACGAACGGCAATGAACGGCCCCGTGGGAAAAGGGCAGCGAAAGCCCGCTGGCTTCTCCTCCTTCCCCGCAGCGTCTCGGGGTCCAAAGAGGCGGTTTCCCGGCTTCACATTTCTCGAGCTTCCGTCCCTTTCGGGACCGCTCAGGGCGCCTGGTCGCATTGAGGCCGCCTTAGATCAAAGAGAGCTGGCCAAGCCTGACCTCCGGGGTAAAGACTCGGCGAGCCGCAGAGGAGGAGGGCCGAAAATAAAGGGCCGCATAAACCTGCGACGCCAGCCAGCCGAGCCCCGGTCGTGACCGTGGTTCAGCCCCGCGCTGGTCCCGCTGCTCTCTCTCTCTCTCTCTCCGTTTGCGGGCGCCTTTGTTTGTGTTCACTCGACGCGGACGACGGAGGTCGACGGTGCGAGTCACGTCACGTCGTTTGATCTCGGAGCCTGGAAAAAGCAAGATGAACACCTCAAAGGGACCGAACGTGACGCCACAGGCGACGAAGGTCTCCGTCGGTGACGGGCTCTGGGACGCGGCGCCGGGCCCTCGATCACGCGGCTCGATTCTGGACGAAGAGGGGGGGACGCTCGCGCGGGGCCCGCCGTCGACTAAGCGGATCGGGCTTGAACAATTCATTTGGCGTCTGCGCTGCTCGTGGCTCGCGCGGGCCGAGGAGAGGGCACACGGACCCGGGCGCGAATTTGCAAGACTGTTGCCGAGTGCATCATGCCGACTTCCACGCCCCAGGCAGCGCACACTGGGATCTGACCTGATTGATAATAAGCACTCTGCAAATACCTGCGAAGGAGCTTGAGCTAAATTTTTTGTCAGAGAACAGTAGTAATAAAAAAAACCTACGTAATTAAAAAAAATAAAAACGTAACACCCTTTTAGAGCACACGAACGCGCATACAGCGGAGATCGCAGGTAGAGAGGACACTACGAACGCTGTCTGTTGGGCTATTCTATGTTGCACGCTTTCAGAGGGGGAAAAGAGAGGCCCAGTCGCGTGCTCTACCACCCAGGATCGGCAAATAGGCGACTCCGACCACGCAGCTCTGCCTCACGTAAAGCGGCTTCCTGATTCATTGCTGTTCACGGTAGCGCGGAGAGTGCCCGCCAGACATGCATCAGCATCGCCTCTCTTGCGTAACAGGGAGAGAAATTTCAGGAACGAAGGCTGCGCACATGCTTGGGTTGACCACGACGAAAGTTTTCTGCATTTTGAAGTTCATCACCGGGATTTACGATGTGTCGTTGTTCAAGATCTTGCAGCTTCTGCCGGCACCACGAATCAGACTTGTGGGTTTTAGCTAATCGGCGATACTACTAAGGAAGCTTAGGCAAGCAATCGCTTCAGAAGCAGATAAAGACTTCATGACAAAAATTTGCAATTAAAAATAATAATAATAATAATTGGTTTTAGGGGAAAGGAAATGGCGCAGTATCTGTCTCATATATCGTTGGACACCTGAACCGCGCCGTAAGGGAAGGGTAAAGGAGGGAGTGAAAGAAGAAAGGAAGTGAGAGGTGCCGTAGTGGAGGGCTCCGGAATAATTTCGACCACCTGGGGATCTTTAACGCGCACTGACATCGCACAGCACACGGGCGCCTTAGCGTTTTTCCTCCATAAAAACGCAGTCGCCGCGGTCGGGTTCGAACCCGGGAACTCCGCATCAGTAGTCGAGCGCCCTAGCCACTGAGCCACCGCGGCGGGGCAATTAAAAATGCCGCGGACGTCAGATTCACTATTTCATTTTGTCAAGGTAAACAATCTTTATGCTCTTTATTTCGCTACGTTTATATCTATCTCTCCCACTTCGCGCTACAGCGTCGATTGGGAAGCGTGTTTTCCTATAGAACTGGAATTAAGTAAATGGCAGGAATCTCTCGCGGTCGTCGCGAAGATTATCAGCTATGCATTCAGCGTTTAATAAAGACAAATTTTTACGCGCGTATGCTGAAATCCTTTATTAGTGTTGAACCTCCTGCATTGTAAATAGGGCCACCCTTGGTTTCCGGATTTTATCTTTCCGGAGTTGAAAGTGTGTGTGTGTGTGTGTGGGGGGGGGGGGGGGGGTAAATCTTGAGATATATTTTGAGCTCAAATTCGGTATAAATCGCGTTATTCAGCAGAAATTAAGTACCATAGTTCAGGATTTTTTAAAAAGAAACCATACTGTATAGAAAAAAGAAGTTACTATAAGCCGCGTTTTACACCACGGCTGTAGTTCATGGACGTTTTTAGCGTACCGGCGACGTATTCGCGGAGACGTATACCGGTTTACCAGGCGCCTTCTGCGCATGCGTAGTGACGTGGATGGGACCAGGGGGGGGGGGGGGGGGCACTGTGTGCGCGCAGCCGGCGTCCCGTACACCGGTATGCATCTCCGCTAATACTTTGCCGTTACGCTGAAAACGTGTTATATGATTCCATTGAAGCGTCTGATCATTGAGCCTCTCGCTTCTGGAGCGTATACTTTTCGAGCTTCCCTCAAACACGGCTCTGTCATGAATAAAAAGCGTTAAAGAAGGTTTAAAATCATGAGTTTACTGAAATCATTCCTCCGGAATAAGCACAAGGTATTCACTCATTTTTCTGAGCTGGCTTCTGCCCTGTGCACTCGTCATCTACGCCCTCTAAAAGGCGCATTTTCGGCCAGAAATCGGGTTTAAGGTAATTTCTTTTCAAATCTGTTCGTGGTGCAAATATCTGGTAAAACGGGGCTTTACTCTTAATAGAAGGGTCCTAATAATGCGGGCATTGTACGACACCAAGTATCAGCGCTCGTGGCCAATTCAGGGCTGTTATCGTAGATATTCGCAAACCGCTAATTTAGCTAATTAACTCTGCCTGCAGGTAACTTGGCCATCTTACACAATACACCTTGGATATTCTTCGATGAAACAAGTATCCTGTAGTAACCATGACCGGCTGGGACGTTTCCTTGAAGCTCCATCCCGCAGCTAGGCCGAACATTAAAGTGTAACAGCCAGAAATGTACTTTGAGCGGTCATAGCCTGTTAATAAATCCAATAGAGTATTTCTACTGTTGTCACTGTTCTGCCACAGACCATGTGGCTCTCAGCCGTCATCGTGCCGTACTTAAAAGTAGTCGATTCCCATTTCTGCGAAGAGGAAGATGGGAAGCCGATCGGAAACAGAAGAAGATGGGAAGCCGATCGGAAACAGAAGAAGATGAGAAGCCGCCCGATGAGGCTGCGCCGCAACGCCTCGGTCCTCCTGCGCCCCGTCCCGGCCCCCCCGCGCC
Organism: Amblyomma americanum; assembly: GCA_030143305.2. Classification (NCBI taxonomy): domain Eukaryota; kingdom Metazoa; phylum Arthropoda; class Arachnida; order Ixodida; family Ixodidae; genus Amblyomma; species Amblyomma americanum. Next base: position 61,376 of record JARKHS020033701.1, read on the forward strand.
CGACGCCGCGGCCCTCCGACGTCAGCCGGCGCAAACGGAAGATGGGGAAAGAGTACTGCAAGGTGCTCGGACCCAACCGGAGCGCCGGCGACGAGGACATCAGGAGGGCCTACCGGAAGCTCGCGCTCGGGCGCCATCCCGACAAGAACAAGGCGCCGGACGCGGAGGAGAAATTCAAGGAAATCAGCGAGGCCTACGGCGCAGCGGCTGACAGGAAGGGGCGCCGGGCCCACTACAGCTCAGGCGGCGAGGGTTACCGGAGCGGATACCCTTCCAGCAGCGGCGGGCGCGAGACCTGCTCCTTGAGCCACCATGCCAAAGGCGACCATCCAGCAAGGTACGCGGAGTTCTGCGCCACCTCCCGCCGACGTAGCGATCCTGGGAACGCGTATCAGCGGGCCTTCGGTGCTGGTGGTGCGGCTGCCGACCTTTGAAGATATCGGCGTTTCTGATTTTTGGGAGAGCTCACTGGCGGACTACGCGGTCTGATGTGCGGGTCGTCGTGAGTGCGCAGCGGAGCAACTTTTTCGGTCGCGTCCGCATTGCCACATCGTAAGGTGACTCCGAAAGAGCCCTTACGCTTACATTTCTTTGTAATTTAGTTCCTTTTCGGCAGAACTGTGATGTGCCCGGATACCCCTGCACATACGAACTGAAAAAAAATATTCCGGGACAATTTAACAACTTTAGAAACAAGAATTCACATTGTAAACGTTTGAAAAAAATGTTTTTTTTTGTTTCTTCATTTCTTGTTTTCTGTAAACTGATCCGGAGTTCCCGGGTTCGAACCCGACCGCGGCGGCTGCGTTTCGGTGGAAGCGAAACGCTAATGCGCCCGTGTGCTGTGCGATGTCAGTGTACGTCAAAGATCCTCGGGTGGTCGAAATTATTCCGGAGCCCTCCACTACGGCACCTTTCTAACTTTATTCTTTCACTCCCTCCTTTATCCCTTCCCTTACGGCGCGGTTCAGGTGTCGGCCGATATGTGAGACAGATACTGCGCCATTTCCTTTCCCCAAAAACCAATTTTCTTTTTTCAAACTGACTGCCGCGTTTGGACTGCTCTTTCAAGCAACTAGCGTGGTCACATAAGACGATCACTTCTCCACATTTCTGAGAGAGAGAGAGAGAGAGAGAAACTTTATTGTTGGAGAGGAAGTCGGGGCACGCCCCTGGGTCTCCGCACGACCCCACTGCACTCAAGTGTTTATGTCCCTAAGGTCCATAACACTGGCAGCCCGGCCGGTGGCGATTGTCTGCACGGCCGGGTCCTCCGAGCGCAGCAGGGTCTCCCAGTCCTCCCAGGTCTTGAGGTCCTCTAGGCCGCGCGGGGGAGGGTCCGCCGGGCAGAGGGAGAGGATGTGGAGGGAAGAGGCGAATGGTGCAGGCAGGAGTGGGGAAGGAGGGGTGATAGTGGGCTAGGGTCAGGGGTGAGGGGAGTGTCTGTGTCTGTAGTTTGCGCCAGAGTGTTGCGTGTTTGTTATCTAGGGAGTGGTGGGGCGGGGGGTAGAGCTGGCGCGAGGCTCTGTAGGCCTGCGTCATATCGCTGAACGAGTGCATTCGCTCCCTCGCGAATCCCCGATCCGAGGCCACCTGAACCCGGTTTAAAGAACCTCGGGCTAAAAGGTTGGCGGCCTCGTTTCCGGGATTCCCGGAGTGCGCAGGCACACATATAAGCTCTACATGACGGGGTGGGGGTGCATCGGGCGAGCCCATGCTTCCCTAACACTGGCAGACAAACTAAAAGCTTTCTTCACTTTCTTTGTAGCACATATGATGTCTCCCCTTGCAGATGCCTTCAAACAACACGCTCTACGTCGAATTCTTTCGAGGTGATTACTCAACGACAAAATGCGTCACGTTGGTAGATAACCTGAGAACAGTGTACAGAGTTTACGTTTTCCCATTCCTAAATGTGCATTTTATGAATGGTTACTACTTAATATGCGCCTCAAAATCGTTTAAAACTGCACAGTCGTGCATGCTTGTCGGCAGATTTGCTTCCAAGATTGTGATTAATTTCCCATGGCTGTCGCTCGAGTAATCAGATAGCAGTAATACTATAGGACCTCAGTTTCCTAATGCCTGCAACCACTTTGAATATAAGTTAGCAGTCTCCGGCCGGCGACAACGTGAGATGTAAAAATAATTTAGGCTGATAAGCAAATGCTATTTTCCATTTGTTTTACCGTCGCACGCCTGTTAGCATCAAGCAGTGGGCAAATGACACTACTGCCTTCACTGGTACAGATTACTGTTCCATGTTACGGGGTTTCCATTACATTCAGAATAGCGATGGAACAACTATCTTTTGAGAACAATTTTGAGAACAACTATGTGTCGTTGTTCAAGATCTTGCAGCTTCTGCCGGCACCACGAATCAGACTTGTGGGTTTTAGCTAATCGGCGATACTACTAAGGAAGCTTAGGCAAGCAATCGCTTCAGAAGCAGATAAAGGCTTCATGACAAAAATTTGCAATTAAAAATGCCGCGGACATAAGATTCACTGTTTCATATTATCAGGGTAGCAATCTTTATGCTGTTTATTTCGCCACGTTTATATCTATCTCTCCCAATTCGCGCTACAGCGTCGCTTGGGAAGCGTGTTTTCCTATAGAACTGGAATTAAGTAAATGGCAGGAATCTCTCGCGGTCGTCGCGAAGATTAGCAGCTATGCGTTCAGCGTTTAATAAAGACACATTTTTACGCGCGTATGCTGAAATCATTTAGTAGTGTTGAACCTCCTGCATTGTAAATAGGGCCACCATTGGTTTCCGGATTTTATCTTTCCGGAATTGGAAGTGTGTGTGTGTGTGTGTGTGTGTGTGTGTGTGTAGGGGGGGGGGGTAAAATCTTGAGATATATTTGAGCTCAAATTCGGTATAGATCGCGTTATTCGCGTTATTATAGAAAAAAGAAGTTACTATAAGCCGCGTTTTACACCACGGCTGTAGTTCATGGACGTTTTCAGCGTACCGGCAAACGTATTAGCGGAGACGTATACCTGTTTACCAGGCGCCTTCTGCGCATGCGTAGTGACGTGGATGGGACAAGAGGGGGGGGGGGGGGGGGCACTGCGTGCGCGCAGCCGGCGTCCCGTACACCGGTATGCATCTCCGCTAATACTTCGCCGTTACGCTAAAAACTGTCTAATATGATTCCATTGAAGCGTCTGATCATTGAGCCTCTCGCTTCTGGAGCGTATACTTTTCGAGCTTCCCTCAAACAAGGCTCTGTCATGAATAAAAACCGTTAAAAAAGGTTTAAAATCATGAGTTTCCTGAAATCATTCCTCCGGAATAAGCACAAGGTATTCGCTCATTTTTCTGAGCTGGCTTCTGCCCTGTGCACTCGTCATCTACGCCCTCTAAAAGGCGCATTTTCGGCCAGAAATCGGGTTTAAGGTAATTTCTTTTCAAGTCTGTTCGTGGTGCAAATATCTGGTAAAACGGGGCTTTACTCTTAATAGAAGGGCCCTAATAATGCGGGCATTGTACGACACCAAGGATCAGCGCTCATCGTAGATATTCGCAAACCGCTAATTTAGCTAATTAACTCTGCCTGCAGGTAACTTGGCCATCTTACACAATACACTTGGATATTATTCGATGAATCAAGTATCCTGTAGTAACCATGACCGGCTGGGACGTTTCCTTGAAGCTCCATCCCGCAGCTAGGCCGAACATTAAAGTGTAACAGCCAGAAATGTACTTTGAGCGGTCATAGCCTGTTAAAAAATCCAATAGAGTATTGCTACTGTTGTCACTGTTCTGCCACAGACCATGTGGCTCTCAGCCGTCATCGTGCCGTACTTAAAAGTAGTCGATTCCCATTTCTGCGAAGAGGAAGATGGGAAGCCGATCGGAAACAGAAGAAGATGGGAAGCCGATCGGAAACAGAAGAAGATGAGAAGCCGCCCGATGAGGCTGCGCCGCAACGCCTCGGTCCTCCTGCGCCCCGTCCCGGCCCCCCTGCGCCCGACGCCGCGGCCCTCCGACGTCAGCCGGCGCAAACGGAAGATGGGGAAAGAGTACTGCAAGGTGCTCGGACCCAACCGGAGCGCCGGCGACGAGGACATCAGGAGGGCCTACCGGAAGCTCGCGCTCGGGCGCCATCCCGACAAGAACAAGGCGCCGGACGCGGAGGAGAAATTCAAGGAAATCAGCGAGGCCTACGGCGCAGCGACTGACAGGAAGGGGCGCCGGGCCCACTACAGCTCAGGCGGCGAGGGTTACCGGAGCGGATACCCTTCCAGCAGCGGCGGGCGCGAGACCTGCTCCTTGAGCCACCATGCCAAAGGCGACCATCCAGCAAGGTACGCGGAGTTCTGCGCCACCTCCCGCCGACGTAGCGATCCTGGCAGCGCGTATCAGCGGGCCTTCGGTGCTGGTGGTGCGGCTGCCGACCTTTGAAGATGTCGGCGTTTCTGATTTTTGGGAGAGCTCACTGGCGGACTACGCGGTCTGATGTGCGGGTCGTCGTGAGTGCGCAGCGGAGCAACTTTCTCGGTCGCGTCCGCATTGCCACATCGTAAGGTGACTCCGAAAGAGCCCTTACGCTTACATTTCTTTGTAATTTAGTTTCTTTTCGGCAGAACTGTGATGTGCCCGGATACCCCTGCACATACGAACTGAACAAAAATATTCCGGGACAATTTAACAACTTTAGAAACAAGAATTCACATTGTAAACGTTTGAAAAAAAATGTTTTTTTTTGTTTCTTCATTTCTTGTTTTCTGTAAACTGATCCGGAGTTCCCGGGTTCGAACCCGACCGCGGCGGCTGCGTTTCGGTGGAAGCGAAACGCTAAGGCGCCCGTGTGCTGTGCGATGTCAGTGCACGTCAAAGATCCTCGGGTGGTCGAAATTATTCCGGAGCCCTCCACTACGGCAGCTTTCTAACTTTATTCTTTCACTCGCTCCTTTATCCCTTCCCTTACGGCGCGGTTCAGGCGTCGGCCGATATGTGAGACAGATACTGCGCCATTTCCTTTCCCCCAAAACCAATTTTATTTTTTCAAACTGACTGCCGCGTTTGGACTGCTCTTTCAAGCAACTAGCGTGGTCACATAAGACGATCACTTCTCCACATTTCTGAGAGAGAGAGAGAGAGAGAAACTTTATTGTTGGAGAGGAAGTCGGGGCACGCCCCTGGGTCTCCGCACGACCCCGCTGCACTCAGGTGTTTATGTCCCTAAGGTCCATAACACTGGCAGCCCGGCCGGTGGCGATTGTCTGCACGGCCGGGGGTCCTCCGAGCGCAGCAGGGTCTCCCAGTCCTCCCAGGTCTTGAGGTCCTCTAGGCCGCGCGGGGGAGGGTCCGCCGGGCAGAGGGAGAGGATGTGGAGGGAAGAGGCGAATGGTTCTGGGCACAAGGTGCAGGCAGGAGTGGGGAAGGAGGGGTGATAGTGGGCTAGGGTCAGGGGTGAGGGGAGTGTCTGTGTCTGTAGTTTGCGCCAGAGTGTTGCGTGTTTGTTATCTAGGGAGGGGTGGGGCGGGGGGTAGAGCTGGCGCGAGGCTCTGTAGGCCTGCGTCATCTCGCTGAACGAGTGCATTCGCTCCCTCGCGAATCCCCGATCCGAGGCCACCTGAACCCGGTTTAAAGAACCTCGGGCTAAAAGGTTGGCGGCCTCGTTTCCGGGATTCCCGGAGTGCGCAGGCACACATATAAGCTCTACATGGCGGGGTGGGGGTGCATCGGGCGAGCCCATGCTTCCCTAACACTGGCAGACAAACTAAAAGCTTTCTTCACTTTCTTTGTAGCACACATGCTGTCTCGCCTTGCAGATGCCTTCAAACAACACGCTCTACGTCGAACTCTTTCAAGGTGATTACGCAACGACAAAATGCGTCACGTTGGTGGATAACCTGAGTACAGTGCACAGAGTCTACGTTTTCCCATTCCTAAATGTGCATTTCATGAATGGTTACTACTTAATATGCGCCTCAAAATCGTTTAAAACTGCACAGTCGTGCATGCTTGTCGGCAGATTTGCTTCCAAGATTGTGATTAATTTCCCATGGCTGTCGCTCGAGTAATCAGATAGCAGTAATACTATAGGACCTCAGTTTCCCAATGCCTGCAACCACTCTGAATATAAGTTAGCAGTCTCCGGCCGGCGACAACGTGAGGTGTAAAAATAATTTAGGCTGATAAGCGAATGCTATTTTCCATTTGTTTTACCGTCGCACGCCTGTTAGCATCAAGCAGTGGGCAAATGACACTACTGCCTTCACTGGTACAGATTACTGTTCCATGTTACGGGGTTCCCATTACATTCAGAATAGCGATGGAACAACTATCTTTTGAGAACAATTTGTTAGGGGACCCAACGAACTTTACAGTCAGCTCATAATTACTCCTTAATATATTTTTCATTTCAGTTTGCTTCATTGAAGGCATTCACTATAAAGAAGAAAAGTATGGAGTAGAACACAACTATTTTGTCAAATCAATGTCGCGAGCAAGTCTGCTACGCTTAAAGAAAAAAACTACAGCACACCCCACTAAAGGAAAGCGGGCGACGTCAGAACTAGATTATGAAATAGCAGCTCCCTTATTCCCACGCGAACTTTGTAGCACATCAGCTCAAATGCCAGCGAAACTCATAACCAAACCTGGTTGCACCATGGCCCATGAGTTTCTTCCTTCGCAGCTACGACCGACATATTCTCGTATGCAATATCTGCCTAGCCAGTTTCGTGTTCCCCTGAAACGTCCGCAACGCTGTTTCGCTGAAGATTCATTGCGTGCAATTCTCTGGGATGCAATATTCGCTCTCTTTCCAAGCTGCGAAAGAGCCACGGTAAAGCGTAAGTCTCCAGAGAACGCAGATCGCGATGCCAATTTAGAGAAAGCGCATAAAAAAGAAAGCAACCGGCCTCCTCAAATTGCCCCGCAGTGGTCTGTCTGCGATCAAAGCAGTCCAACAATGGCAGACAGGACAACATCATAGCGGCGAAGGTCTAGGGATAACTATAAAAACCAACTGATCGCCATTCTTCCCGCATTTCGGACTAAACGCGGTGCGCAGAAAATCATGCATCACAGCACAAGAAAAATCTACTACATGAGTCGTGTGCTCATGGTGCCCGCGTGCGACTACAGTACGTCGGCGCTGTTATCGCATAGGGGTCATTCCACGCCTAACGTCCCAGACGTTGCGCTCGACCATCTCCGATTTGCTCAAAAAAAAAGATTAAAAATATCACGGAAACTTATTCTAATGTGCGTAATAAAAGCCTGAAGTATCTTTGCCGGAAAATGTTATTCGTGAGGTAATAACAATAATAATAATTGGTTTTTGGGGAAAGGAAATGGCGCAGTATCTGTCTCATATATCGTTGGGCACCTGGACCGCGCCGTAAGGGAAGGGATAAAGGAGGGAGGGAAAGAAGAAAGAGGTACCGCAGTGGAGGGCTCCGGAATAATTTCGACCACCTGGGGATCTTTGACGTGCACTGACATCGCACAGCACACGGGCGCCTCAGCGTTTTTCGCTTCCACCGAAACGCAGCCGCCGCGGTCGGGTTCGAACCCGGGTACTCCGGATCAGTAGCCGAGCGCCCTAACCACTGAGCCACCGCGGCGGGTCGTGAGGTTTGGGCAGTTTGAGTATTTAGAAAAGGCGAGAAACCAGACACTGAGAATAATGATTAACAAATTCAAATTTTTAGAAAACGGTTCACAAGTTTTTTCATTGACATTTACAAAGATTCTGGCTTTCGATATAATTCGGAGCATGCAGCTTTATACGGCATAAATATTTTTTAAAAATCGGAAAAGGTATGAAAATGTACCATTTTTCGTTTTAAATATGAACTTGCTCTCGGAAGTTCTGAAATAACCGTTTTGTTTCTCTAGATGTCTAGTACCTATAACAAATACTACAGATGACGAAACTACGAACATCGAAGTAAAAAAAAAATACTTAAGTTGCAAAAAGTGCGCATTGAGCCCAGAGCACTCGTTAATTTCACCCTGAGGTGGTCCAAGTGAATACACAAAAAATAACGGGTTTCGAAGAATTGTTTATTGCCTTTGAGTGCGCGATTAAAGACCTCGGATTTAGTACAGCAAGAACAATATGAGGAGAGTAACATCACTGTGCTCATGAGTTAAGGACGTGAGAAGGCATACAGCATGGTATTCGACAAAGGATATCAGCGCGCGAACCTGGGTCTCATTTGGCACACGGTGACCTCTGGCACACTCGAGTTTGGCACTATACTGAGATTCTATACTTGCAGTTCTACTCATGGCGTAGAAAAGGCCACGACCACTATTCTTTACGTTCTCTTTCCACGTTCAATTTCCGCAGTGGACGCACCGGTCCCTTCAGCTTGCTACGCGAGCCTGCACGCAACGCTGTTTTTTTTTTTTTTTGCACTGGGTTCGGCTGGCAAATTTAGTCACGCAAGGTCAGCGCAAAGGGTTTATTGCAGTTTGTTTGTTTACTAGCAAATTGATTTTCTTTAATCATAACCTTGTCAGTTGCCATACTTGAACGGCACGTGTCGCCATTGTTTGTGGAAGAGCAACTGCTGCATAGCCGCCTTCTTCGAAAAGGAAACGAAACAAAAAATTAAACTGACACGCATATAACGTCAACTGACGCTTATGATGTCTGCGGTGCTCCTACAATGAAAGCTCTGCATACGGCGCGGACCAGCGATCATCAATATCCTTGGCGTTAGCTTTAAGCTGCTACTGTTGATTTTTTTTTGTTTCCACCCAGCCACACCATAACTTTGTTGCTTTTATTTTTTTTCCTTGGCTCGAGAGAATAAACTTAGACGCGCTTCCAAGGATCTGCGCAGGGGCACCAAGCACCAAGCCGAAAGCAAATCCCCGCCGTCGGTATTCCCCGGCGCAGGCACGCCGCTGCCCTGGCGATGGCCGAGGCTGCAAGACGCACGCGGCGCTGGTGCCGGCGTCTCCGGCGCCGCCAGTAAAGCCGTCAAAGACGGGAACGATAACGGAGCCCAGGTGCGCGCACGCGAGAGATGTTACTATACGGGGTTTCTCCCCCAGCGGAGGCGAGTCAGCTGACGACGAGAAAAAGCGCAAGCCAGACCAGCCAGACGAGAGGGAGAGCAACGTCATCATCACCGCTGGCCAGAGCCACGCGCGCGCGCTTTACAGGGGGCGCTGTGGTGGTGGAAACATAGAGGGTGAAAGCGGCCGCCGGGGTTTGAGAGAGGAGGCCAACGGAGGGCAACGTTGTTGCTAGGGCAACACGGCCGCGGGCGGGCCGATTTTTAACCGCCCGGGGGGTGGGGGGAGAAGCGTATCCGTGACATGACAAAGCGGCGGCTCCTTTCGCCCTTGTCTCTAGCGCGCCAGCGGCCGAGGAGGCGCGGGAGCAGTCATCCCGGCGTTGGCACCTGGCCGGGGCCCTCCGGTTGTCGCATTGTGTCCCACGCACGCACCCCGATCGACCGACACGGGTGCGCTTGCCGTCTTTCTCGGCCCTGTGTTTCCTCATCTTTTGTTTGGGAAATATGATTACGCGGGTAGATTATCCCTATGTGGAGCGCCTAATTACGTCCGCTTGTCTGGCGCCCCACTTCCGAGCCCCACGTTTGCTCTAAACGAGCGCCCCGTCATCCCAGGTACACCAGGAGACGGGAACGAATGGAAAGCGAACACGCGCGTAGGCTCAACGGCACCGGTAAGCGCAGCGTACGCGCCATCGTTACCGCAAAGAAATGTGGGTGCACACTCGTTACGATGACGAATGCGCTGCAAAAGTAATTTCCAAGGGGAGGTGAAGCTGCAGCAAGTACGAATCTATAGGCCCAGCCCTCGCATTTTTCATCCGACGTCTCTCTCGCTCTGCGTGAGCCCCATGCTTACGTCTGGGCAAGGGTAATTGCGCAGCGAACAAACAAGGCAGGCAGGTGCGAGACGCGAAACTGCGCTAATCAGGGTGTCATGCAGCGCTGTGCTGGACTTTTCCAGCACGTGCCACTACCATTAACGCGGTATTACTATTTATCATAACGGAAGAGAGCGAGTTCCTTTTCAGCATTTAAGGCCAAAGAAAAATCTCGATAAGGCAGGCGCGATTGCTTTTCAAGCCGCTTCGACTTACTAGACATACAAGCACGCACAAACAAGACAGACTGACTGCTGCGGGCGCTACCGGGAAAAGGGTAATGTAGCCGAGGGTGGCAGTGATCAGATGGACTGGCGGCGAAAAGAAATTCCCAGAGATAGGGTCGCCGCAGCCAGTGGATGGCAGGGCTAAGTGACATGGAAGGGGAACGCCATTTTTTTCACTGCGATAACAGTGCCAGCGGCACTTTGGGAAAATGCCGGCGTCGTGTATGTGAAGCCTTCAGTCCTCAAAAGCACCAACCACCAGGCACACATCCGCTCCACCCTCCTAGCTACAAGGCCGGCCCACTGCGGCCCTCGGTCCGCCTCTCCATTCCACCTCCGGCAGCCCTCCGCCTCCCGTCACGATGCGGTGCCAGAGGCGCCGGGAGATAAGCGCCGCTGTCGTGCGCTAGGCCACGTGATCCGACCGTGCGTGTGAAGCCTCATCGAGTGAAGCCTCCATGGACTAGAGCTCAACAACGGAACGAAAAAAGCGACGGCGATAGCGAATCGAAAGACTCACTGGCCCTCCAGAAGCACTGCCCACCAGCCAACTCCACAGGCCACCCTCCTAGCTGAAAAGCAGTCCTTCCACCCATAGCCACCCACCCATCTTCTCCCACCTGAAAAATTCTGTCCCGCGTGTGAAGTTTCCTTTCACCCGAAAAACATTCATTGGAGTATCGAAGTAATCATCAAGGGTAAATCCGACCCCACGACCTCCAAATTTCGCGTCCGATGCTCTACCAACTGAGCTACGATGACGGTATCTTTGAAATAATTACCCTAATAATATCCCTTTGATGAACACCACAAATTAAAAAAAAGCATCCCATATGCCCCTTGGTTTCAGTCGTGTACATCCGTCGTGTACATCCGTCAGAAAGAGCATCTCTTTTCCCTTCTCTGCTGAGAAGGGCCTCGTTTCCGGCAGCCTTGATTCCGTAGGTTGCGTAAGAGGGTCCTCGCACAGCTTCCGCCCTTAATGTTTGATAACGTTCTTGCGTGGCACTGGCGGTAACACAGGACGCACTACGTCCGCCACTATGGACTTTGGGTGGCGCTCGTGAACACGCTCAAGACACGGTTACACTACACATCAATACCACCGAAAGCAGATTCGGCAGCCGTTGCACCCGCCGCGGTGGCTCAGTGGTTAGGCGCTCGACTACTGATCCGGAGTTCCCGGGTTCGAACCCGACCGCGGCGGCTGCGTTTTTATGGAGGAAAAACGCTAAGGCGCCCGTGTGCTGTGCGATGTCAGTGCACGTTAAAGATCCCCAGGTGGTCGAAATTATGCCGGAGCCCTCCACTACGGCACCTCTCTCTTCCTTTCTTCTTTCACTCCCTCCTTCATCCCTTCCCTTACGGCGCGGTTCAGGTGTCCAACGATATATGAGACAGATACTGCGCCATTTCCTTTCCTCAAAAATCCAATTATTATTATTATTATTAGCCGTTGCCGCAGTTCAGTTGGAAGAGCACCGGACGCGAAATTCGGAGGTCGTGGGTTGGGATCCCACAGGCGACATGTGGTCGTTTTTTCTTCTGCTTTCTAATCAATTATCTTCAAAGTAATTAGCGTATTAACCTCCCATTAGTGAACGCCAGATATTTATAAAAAAAAAGACATTCGGCTATGCTGCTTGGTTTCAGAGACTGTTGGCCTATACCAATTATTTAGTGATCTGAAGTCGTCTGATGGTGATAATGGCGCGGTAGTTGCGGCTGGGGCAACAGGATTGCGCCTGAAAAAAAATTTTCAGTCGCCTGCTTGAGTACTGATCGGTAGAGAAATTTTATTGGCATCGGCAAATAACGGCAAAGTGCACAGTCAGCTGAAATTTAGGCGCCCCAGAGTGATTAATGTCCGTGGGCCACGCCAACTTTCGGATTAGTTGGAGGTTTTTTGTCAAGCGCCTTCCATATGAAACTACTTTCCTTAGTGACATCGAGCAATAAGATGATTATCGGTACTTCCGACATTAATCCCCATAAAATTACCCGCCTACAAAAAGTGAAAACGGCTTTTTTACGTTTTTTCCTTTCTTCTTTCACTCCCTCCTTTATCCCTTCCCTCACGGCGCGGTTCAGGTGTCCAACGATATATGAGACAGATACTGCGCCATTTCCTTTCCCCAAAAAACCAATTATATTATTATATTTTTTACATTTTTCCTCCATAAAAACGCTAAGGCGCCCGTGTGCTGTGCGATGTCAGTGCACGTTAAAGATCCCCAGGTGGTCTAAATTATTCCGGAGCCCGCCACTACGGCACCTCTTTCTTCCTTTCTTCTTTCACTCCCTCCTTTATCCCTTCCCTTAATGGCGCGGTTCAAGTGTCCAACGATATATGAAACAGATAATGCGACATTTCCTTTTCCTAAAAACCAATTATTATTATTATTATTATTATTATTATTATTATTATTATTATTATTATTATTATTATTATTATTATTATTATTATTATTATTATTATCACACGCGCGTTCAGCGCAGGCACGCTTTTCTTCCAGCCTTCGCAGTACTTAATTAGCTTCACGCAATGAAAAAGATACTGGCCCCTCCTCTGCCAATAATTTTCCGCCGGCAAAACGCTTATTCCTGCGACTCAGTGACGGAGAGTCAAAGAATAAATCTAACAGAAATAAGTTCGAAAAGCAGAACAGCGAAAGCAAGGAGAAAAGAGCAAGAGCAGCAAATCGACTTAGCGCCTTTCGAATTCCGAGCGAAGTTTAGCCAAACGGCCACTGAATCAATTGAAGCGCTTAAAGCACTGCCAAAGGAGTCAGCGGGCATCTTCGGTTGCCGACTCCATGAAGGTGAAGTGGGCGACATAGCTGCATGCTTTCTCTTTCCAGGTCTTCTTCCTTGGTTTTTGTTGCGGTTTCGTGATTTTTTCCCTGCGTCCATTAAGGAAATGACATCGAAGCGTTCTCTAATTTTTTTTTTGTTTTGCATTGGCTCACTCGAGACAAGGTTTTTAGGCGTCTTTCATTCCAACACGTGGACGTCGTGGAATTGGAACAGAGGCGTCGCTCAGAAAACACCTCGCGTCTCACCTGAAATGACGCTCTGTGCACCTTGCTACGCGCACGTGTCCCATCGCCGCAGAATAATTTTTTTCTTCAATTTGCCCCGCCGCGGTGGCTCAGTGGTTAGGGCGCTCGACTACTTTCTTTCTCTTCTTTCACTCCCTCCTTTATCCCTTCCCTTACGGCGCGGTTCAGGTGTCCAACGATATATGAGACAGATACTGCGCCATTTCCTTTCCCCAAAAAAACAATTATTATTACCTTCAATTCAACGCACTCGCGCAGCTTTCCTCCAAAAAAGCGTGGTAGAGGTATGCGCTTATTAAGGGCGCTTCCTCGCACCGTTTTTAAAATTCGCTCGCGCCGGTTCTCGCAGAAGCCTCGTCGGCGTTAAACTGCGAGGCATTTTGGTCGCCATCATGTGCTTCCATTAATTAACCTTCCGTATGCAAACGTCGCTGCCTGAGGCACTTACGCAGCTTGCCCCATGTTTGCAATGCTTCTATTGAATAACCAACGCCCCAGCGTTGGTTAATTAACGCTGAAAAGGAGGCGATAGCTACAGTCGTGACATCGACCAACAAATGCACTGACCGGCCACGATTAGCGCTTGATTAAGAGTTTTGTGGACTTCTGTCTCGTTCTTACGACGAGCTTAGTTGAGGTGCTCGAAAAAGACAAAGGCAGAAGAACAAGAGCACGTCAACCGAAGAAAACATGTTCTATGCGCTACAAGTTAGCAGCCTAAATACACCTTTCACAACCCTTTTTGATGATCGCAATTGCTTCGAAAAATACCTATGTAATTTGAAGCTTGCACGTTTAAATTCTTGTCCACGTGGCAAGCTCGTAAGTACTCTTCGTTCGGGTAAAGTACTGAAATAAGCGACGCCATACTGCAAATTTCTCCCATGCGTTGCCGCAGAATAACGTAAGGACGCCCTGCGCACTCTTTCTCCCCGTAAAGTTTGCTTTACATTTGGAGCACGTATCAGTAGCACTGCTGCGAGCAGTAGCAAACTGTGTCGACGGTAGTCAAGTTTCAAACAAAAGAACGCTGACGTCACTTTAGGCATAAACCGGCTGGCCCTTTTTGACCGGGGCCTCTCGTTACACGGTTTCCACGCCTTCTACCCCTCCGGTGCTGCGGTAGGCGTCGCTTCTGACCTTAGACCACAAATGAACGACGCGTAATGGACTGTTGACATCAACAACTACGAAAATTATTAAAAAAGCACATTAGTAGGCTGGAATAAATGTGGGTGACAATTTCCTATAACCAGCGAGTTTAATATAAAGCACATCGTTTACAGCGTGTGTGAAGCAAAGTGCTCAAGGGAATTTCATGCTTACACCTACAACCGAAAAGTCTAGACACCGTGAACCTTCTAAGAGCCACTTATTCCTCCAAAGCGAATTATTCGCTCTCAATGCGTTGAACTCTCGTCTGCTCAAATGCTAGCGTTCGGTCTAAGGCTGCTTATCGTTTCATGTTATATCGTAGGCAGCCTGAAAGTTCCGGTCGGTTCTCTAGTGGCGCAATGATTCCAAAAGCATAAAACGCGATCCCAACGAAAAGTGGTGGCATCATTGTAGTACTAAAATTCAGACGCCAAAACAGGCGCTGCTAGCGGATTTTGACTACTGCCACGGGAACCAAGAAAAACAACTGGCGCATTGCAGCATCTAGTAGCTGTTATATTAGGCTTCCTTCAACAATGAACAGAAAGAAGCGCAAAAGTGTCAAAACATATCTGGGAAAATGTCGTATGTGATCGCGGCTCTTCCGTGCCTGCTATACAGTTGGGGCGCATGGCAAGGTCGCAGTGGAGAGGGAACACTCCATCGACGCTCAAAGCAAGACTCGCCACTTTTTATCAACAGCGCCATCTATCAACTACTCTTCCTGCATTGGTATGAGAGGTTGTGCAAACGCCTTGATGCAGTCGACTGTCAGGATTTCGGAACAGCCATAGAACTAGCGCAGCAAGCAGTTAAAAAAAAGGTTAACGAGAGAACCCTCTGGCTCCTTCTGTGAGCAAGGGAAACTCTTCAGAAAGCCTGCTATGAAGCTGGACCTCTTTCACGATATTCGAGTGACGAGAACAGGCATAATTCTCTATAGTTTAGCTCTACAAAGACACTCGACGCTCTTTGATGGCTCTGAACACCGCAGAACCTTCGAGGGCGGCTTCAACTCAAGAAGTTTTTTGCAAGAAGTTTCTACACATCGCTTTGCACAGATCAGGCGCCTTTCGTGGATGACGACGTCACTACCATAACAAACCAGCGTTGCCGAAGGCGATAAGTTGTCGAGCGCCTTGTGCACCAGCAGCCAAGGGCGAGTTTCACAACATTTCTCTCGAGTAACTGTGCTTCACGATTATCCCATGCCATCCTTGTTTAACTGCCACAGTGTATACGCAGTCGCCCGCCGGTCACTCGCGGAGTGTTGTTACCTAAGTTAAGTTCAGTGGACGCGGCCTGTGGCTGAGACTGGCAGCGCTGTTCGTGCACATTCATAATCGCCAGACCGGCCACTGACTGTCCAATCCGAGCAGGTGACTAAAGCGGTTAGGGCCGAAGCTGGCGTGCGCCCGAGATAAACGTGAAGACTGTACTAACCAGCACACCAATCTCTAGTATTGCGTACGAGGCCGTACGACCACCTCTATGATGCTGGGGAAACTTCGCTAGCATGAACGCGCTTTATGACTGCCCCGAGCAGCGCTAGGCAAACTTCGTGATTAACGATATGATAACCCAGATGGCCTGTATTCAACAGTTTACCTATGGTCTCGATCGTGAGCAAGATAGCTCGCCTGTAGTGATGCCATATCTACTGGCGGAAATAAACCGCAGGAATCTCCTCTGAGCTTGAGTAGATGAAGCGCACAAAGACACAGCACACAGGTAAAGAATAACACGAGACATGTGCTACTTGCAACTGTTTATTGAATTCAGGACTTGCTTATTTTATAGCCAAGAGGAAGGCGTGGTGGAAGGGGAGACAAAAAAAGCAATAAAACAAACAACAGGTAAATGTCATGTGCGAGGGCAAGGATACTGCAATGGAGGCTGTAAGACCAAAATTCCCACCCCATCGTTTTAGTCTGGGGATGTCACAGGAGGCGCTTAACTTTTGTTCTGCTATTTCGTGCTGAAAACGTGGGCCTGTTTTTTCTATGACTTCGCCCAACCTATCGTTTTAGTCATACAAGGCGCCGTAGGATGATTGGACGCGCAATAGCAGTTGTAGAAACTCCGCCTTAACTCCGAAACTTCACCGCGACTGTCCCGCAATACTAGCTATTTTAGCGCGTTCCTTGCTTGACCGTGACCATAAAAAATTGGGAATCATTAATCAATTTTGCTCCTTTCTTGAGATTTCGGCATCCGTTCCTGGCGTTTGAGCACCGTACAGAAACTCGCCTTTTACATTCTTTTTGCTCCCATCCAAGGCATTAAATCAAAACACACACGCCCGAGAGCTCCGAAGCGTTCAATGGCGAAAGTGTCACGCGCGCTCAATGTGGATGCGATGAGTGAGGAGAAGCGATATCGCGACGAAAACGCGACTGTTCAGAATAATTCATTTGCACCTTAATTAGGAACGCGATCTTTTTAATTAGAGACAATCTGCTCTGATCCCGGCGGACGTAAGCTTCGGTGGTCAGACCTTACATTTATTATAACATGAAGCGCACCCCACGCCTCGTTCCCTTTGACACGGAACCATAAGAAAATCACACGCGGGAGCTTTTCAACTATGCGCATAATTAATTTACTCCAATGCCTCGTACCACCGAACTAAGCCCATAGCACGTGTCTTGGGCTTCTGGGATAAGAGAGAAAGATTTGTGGCTGGTGAAATAAGTAGAGAGAGCAACCCCGACTGCTGCACATCGAGACGAGTCTCGGTATAATGAGAGCATCCGCTTTGCACTGCTTGTGAGTGCGTCGTGTGTCCTCCGGAGAGAGCCACGACCAAGTTAATCACGCGTGAAGTAAACCACTTTCACTCTCCGGCGTGCAAGTAACCAGGCACTTCCGCCAGCAATCAGCCACTCACGAAAAGCGAGAGCGACGTTAATTTTGAAAAGTGTGTACGTAAGGACGCCAATAGAGGTCACGTACTTTGTGCCTTGGATATGACGGGTAAATATATACTGGATTGTCGGCACATGGTCCGCGCGAACTCCTATCTGACCGCGGAAAAGATTTAAGGAAAAAGCGTTATGGCGTATATCAGTACTGAAGGAAGGTTTAACGTTAGCTTGGTCAAAGAAAGCAGAAATACTGAGCAAGCCCCTCTTAAACGTAAAAATGTATTAATTATTCGTGTTGGATTCCCGTGGAGATATTTCTTTGTTCCTCTCCTTGCATTACAAGCCCGAATTGATCATTTTGAAATCCGCCAAAGAATTAAAAATACACACTAGAAACTGCTCCATAGTACATTTTTGCGCCATTGAGCCATGGAACGATATCTGTGCATGATATATGATATATGGAAGAGTTTGTAAGAGTTTGTAAGCATTGTGGCTGAGACAGCACCATTACCGTGGGATTGCGCGATGGCGGAGGAAGGGTTGTTCACAAAACGGAGTGCAGTACGCGCGAAGCTGTGCCGCAGCCAACTTCTTTGTTGATGTGGTGCTTTTATTCCCTGTTATACCTCGAACGTTTGCTAGCATCGCCTTCTGAAATACACTAGCAGGGTCAGGACTGGCCAAGAAAGAGCGTCATCGGCGGCATTTCTTTACGCATGGAGAGCGCCTTAAGCAGAATACTGTTTCACTTAACTCTATCCGAGACAGAGGGGTGGTCCCAATGAGCTGCGTTATGCCATATTCTACGCGGTAAGCTGTTCTTAAACGTGCTGCTTGTAAAGAAAACATTTTCCGTTCATGGTTTGTTTCTTCTCGCCCGTTATACAGGGTGTTTCATGCAACTTTGCGACAAGGATTAATAAGAAAGCGGCACACCGCAGCTGAATGGAACCCAGGACGTATTGTTTGCCGTCTCTGGGCGTTGCTTAGAGTACTTTTTCTATTCCGATTAATCACTTAATGATCTAAGATGAATTGTGCATTTTTTTACTATTTACTTTAGGGTGAAGTGCATCTCCCTAAATTGTTAAGAAGGTTCAGCAACAACCGATCCGGTTTATGTTTGGCAACGTGCCCCTGCATGGTCCTTTTTTCCGGCATTTCGAAGATAGCCCGGAAGATATGAAAAAAAAAAAACGCGTAGGACTGCAAATATACGCTACCATATCATATTGCAGCGCTCCCAACCGTACCCGCCGCGGTGGCTCAGTGGTTAGCGCGCTCGGTTACTGATACGGAGTTCCCTGGTTCGAACCCGACCGCGGCGGCTGCGTTCTTATGGAGGAAAAACGCTAAGGCGCCCGTGTGCTGTGCGATGTCAGTGCACGTTAAAGATCCCCAGGTGGTCGAAATCATTCCGGAGCCCTGCACTACGGCACTTCCTTTCTTCTTTCACTCCATCCTTTATCCCTTCCCTTACGGCGCGGTTCAGGTGTCCGCTGATATATGTGACAGATACTGCGCCATTTCCTTTCCCCAAAAAACCAATTATTATTACTCCCAACCGTGTTTTGAAGAAACGTGCGCGCTCCGCGTGTCCCAGTCACTCACTTCGACGGGCTGCACAGTGGCATACAAATAAAAGAGAGGTTTAGTTTCACGTACGTAGAGGGTTCACGTACGCAAACGTGAGAAGTCTACGTAGCCTGCACGCAGGTCATTTGAAACCCTTATAGTTACACGTACGCCACGCACGCCGCGTGTTACTCCTAGCGCCATCTACTAAGAAACACACACACTGGTTGTAGCCTAAATCATCCAAGACAAGTCTTTAAGCCAAGCCATTCGGTCTGTCCTAGAGTCGCTAAGTAAGAAGTTTTATTTAGTGGCTCTAGTCTGTCCTTGTGTTTGGCGGTTTGGCTATGTTTGGCTGGTTTGGGGCTCTCTCAGTTCGAGGTCTCGCGAGACCGTTGCTATGACGACGACCAAAGCTACTTCTTCAGGCTTAACAGCTGAAAAAATCGCCCTTCTGCCTGAAAAACAAAAGCTATTTGTCGCGTGAAACCTTATGCTAGGGTAAGAATGGGCAAATCGAAGGCGAATACAACAGTTTAGAACACGATATCGCGTCGAGGGATTAGCGACGAAGCTGTTATCGCTGTGAAGCGGCGGGCAGGGCGCCGCCATGTTTGTCAACGCTACGTACGCAAGGAACGCAAGACCGCAACGTAAAAATCCGAATCTCACGTACGTACGTGAGACTCGCGCATACCCTTTGCGTTCTGCGCATGCGCACTGGTCACCCGTAAGAGCTCTACGTACGTGAAGCCTCAACGTACGTGAAACTAAAACTCTCTAAAGAAAACGGAGGCTACCTTCACTGACTTCACTGATTTCTCTTCATTATTTGTTTTGTCTGCGTGATGGCATAATGAAAGCTCGGTCAGAATTGCCTCATAGCCGACACCGGTCTGCACATGTAATGCCGAAGGGCACATTTGCGCAATTAAAAAAAACCCTATAACTTATCGCATATCACGGCGTGCTTTTCATGATCTGGAAGGGTGTGCCGACGCACTTAACAGACTATGCTGAAAGCGGCATCAGCCGCTCACTTGGAGGCGCTGAGCACGCACGCTTCGTTCGTTCAAAACGCGTTTGGCAGCGCTACAATTCTGTAGAACAAAAGAGCAACCGCGTAGATCTTTTCCTACTTGACGTGCTTTTTTAAATGCTCGAAAAAAGAACCACCTAGGAGATACGTTGCTGCAAAAACTAATTCAGTTGTTTCTTAATCCGCTCGACAAATTAACGAAAGGGTCTTGAACTTAAAAATATTATTATATTTTCGATAACTAATCATTCCCTGTTAACTAAATACGGGCACTTTAAAGAGTCCTCTGAGGAACGCCACACGACGGCAAACAATATTTCGTTGGTTTCACTCCCCCCCCCCCTGCGGTGCGGCGTACCGCTTTTTGCAATACTCGTTCAAGTTGAACACCATGTATATGCTTCACATTTTTATTCGTTTGTTTGTTTGTTTGTTTGTTTATTGTGTTACTACCTCTGAAAACGCTTTAAAGTGAGGTTTGGCTCTTGCTAAGAACAGAAACAGTCAACTTTAGAAACTCGATGAGCAAGACAGACGTAGACTGAGAAACAAAGAGAGCTATAGTTCACTCAAAAGCAGAGGTGGGCATTGGGCGTTCTAATGGCACATGTCACAAACCTAACTTAACTAAAATCCTAAAATGAGTTCACACTTGAGCCCTTGTTTTATTTTCTAGGGTATTGTTGAAGCTTCAGTGTCATAACACCAAAAGTGAATCTTCAATCCTTCATGTCGTGCAGAAACTGCAGGTTTTTTTTTTTCTCCTTACCGTCACATAACCAACTAATCTGCTCTGACTCATGGTTCCTTCTGCACTAGCCGCACTAGTACTGTTGTGCCTCAGTAAGCTCATGCCACTGCATTTTGAAGATTGATTTTTGTTTTTGCCACTGAAGGCTGGAATGGCCTTCCACCTCACAAGGCTTACTAACCTCTTGTCCTTTGAGCTGGTCAATGCAAAAATCCACCCAGTAAATGATTATGTTCATCCACTGATTAATGTGATTCCCCCAAGGCCGAGAATATTTGCAATAAGGGGGTAAATACTCATTAACATCCACCCAAGTGCAGCCATGAGGCCACAAAGAAGAGCTACGAAGCTTTCCTTTGTAGCCGTATGGCTGTGCTTGGATGCTAATGGTTGATTACTTCTTATTAGTAAATTACAAACTCATTAAGTTCCTACCTGGCACATCATGTCACAGCTGACCACTCAAGTGTTGTCATTTAGTACTGTTTAAATATAATAAATGTTAAAATAAATTGTTCTAATAAATTTCTTAGCCGCTTGCACAGCTCGGTAAACCAATAAAATGCTCTCTTATGAGTAAGAACTTTGCTCACAATCAATTTCAAGCAATAATGGGGCAGATTTACACAATAGTTTTGTCGGACGGTATATAGTTGCATTTACGCTAACTTGCACACTGTGCACAAGCTAGGTCTAGCCAGCTGAACCCGTGCACAGAAAAGCTAAGCATGCATTCTAGTGCCTATCTGTGTCATATTTTTTTAGGTGTTTCGCTCTTATCGTCTCTTCAGCTAAGCAACACACGGCCTTCATACCTTGGCTCATCATAACATGGCTCAGTGAGAATGCTACGAATGCATGTTTATGCATGTGACTTTTATATATTCAGGATAGTGTTAAGAGGGTTCATCTTGAACACAAAAGCCGTCAACTTCAAGTTGCAGCCAAGAGATATCAGAAAAGACAAAAGGCATCACTGCTTTTCTGTTGTTTTTTTCGGCATTCTTCGACCTAACTTCAAATTGGTCTTTTCCAAATTTCTGATGCCTATCGACGCCTCAATTAATTTCTTTCTTTGAAAACCAGACTGGCAGTGAAATAGGTATATTTAGCTGAAGATGTTGATGGTCAGCAACTAATAGCACGCTCTAAAATTCAACACATGTTGAGTGGTATAAGCATCAGTTAACAGTAAGAAATGCTCACTTTTGCTAGCTAGATTGGGAACTTGTCACCTTTACATTCAATTAGTCTACATTTTACTAATGAGTGAAAATAACTCTTTAACATTGCTTTAAAGTTGTGTCAGAGAACATACGCATATATGCGTGTCGCATACTTAAATGTCTCAATTTTTATTTCATTTTATTGTGCAACATCATAGATCTCATAGTGCAAATCCAATTTTGCAAATTCTGCTTGAGATGTTGGTGTTTCCTCGAGATAATCAGATCATAGGGTCATCCTATCCTGTTTCCCTGACTCTACAAAGTATTCTTTCCCAGCCTAAGCCAGGAGCCATTGCAATGTAAACGCTCCAAATTGGTTCTTGCATTTCCTCTGCCTGTAATCCACTCTACTGGCTCCCACATCTCATTATGTTTGCAGTAATGAGAAATACATGTGTAGACTTTTATGCAGTACAAAGGCACCAACTTTGTTTTGCATTCACAGCGACATTTGAGACTGGTTTGGAGTTGCACAGAGTATAGGCCAGCTTATTTTGCACATGGCAACAATGACATGGCCTTCAGCAGAACTTCCCGTACTTGTTTTCAACGCTGTAGTCTGACTTGTGCAACGGCAATATGAGCTGATGAATGGATGCTAAAGGACAACCTGATGGCCCGCTGTCACTGTGCAGAACGAAGCCTTGCACTATAGCCGCCAAGTGATGCACGTCTAAGAACCTTTGCAGTCACACAGTGCTATTTCTATTTTGACTTTAATGATGGACTGAAAAACACAACAAAAATAAGTCACTATTGTTGCATTGTCACTGTTCTGTAAAATGCGGAACTGCTTCTTTAATTACAACTGATTTTACCTGTTCAAAATATCTGGAAAGGTCAATTTCTCACGTGCATTTGTATTTGTTTTGACAGCAGTCTGATAAAATTTGAATTTTTAATGCATGCACAATTTAGACACACGCACACACACAACTCATATATTGAATAGATAAGCATGTCTTTTGCATTAACAGTCATCTGACTGTAGGTAGCTGGGGGGGGGGGGGGGGGGGAGGTTGTTCACATATTAAAGTGACAACAACTGTGCAAATGCTTAAGAAAGGCTGCAAGCGCAATTATTTTTTCTGTGTCGGCAGTGTAAAAACACTGCAGTGTGCAATTTTTCATAACTGACTAAAAATTTTAAGTATGTAATCTTAACTATCTGAAAATATGTGATTATCCCGGTTATAATTACGGACGGTTGATAGCAGCCTGTACTGTGGCCAGACCCGATCGAGAATTCGCAATAAGAATCGCGTCGTTGTTCTGAAATCGTGAAGGTAGCCTAACTTTCAGAGGGGGCAGCCTTCTTATATTTTGGCAAATCGTCGACCGCTGCGAAAGCATCGCGATCGAATGAGGAGGAGTTCGCGATCGCGATGTAACGCGTTTGTCGGTCTCTTGGATATAAATGCTCCACATGTCGTTTCCCACAGCATCGCTTCAGATGATCAGGCTCTCTTGCGATGCTGCAAAGTTTTGTCACGAATTGGTTCGCGGCCGTTGGAGTCAGCCGCACCAAGATCCATGCCATATCACAGCCGACCACGATTTTACCTTCGACGAAAATCCCGCAGCAAAAAAAAAAAAATCAAAAACAAAAACGTTGACGCAACGGATGTCTCGAGTACGCCGCAATTAATACGGGCAATTTCTACTGCAAGATATCTGCGTGTTTTGCTACAAGCATGCATGCCTGTTACGCAGCACGCGACTAGACGACAGGCACTGCCGGGCGCGCCAATCGGAATGCTGGGACCATCCGCCTCGCTCACAAGCGCCATAGTGATCGTACAACACCTTTCCGCCCACGTCCGCCTGGAGGCTGAAAACGAGCGGCCCGCTCGCGAAGCGGGCCTGGCGGAAGCCGCTCCGAAACAATCGTACGACGGCACTAAGTCCCTTGCGCCGCCAAGGGGTCCACAGAATCCCATTGCCCGTTCAGCGCGACGCCTTGCCCGTTGGACAATTTAAGGAAAGGAAATTACGCCTGTCTCACATATCTCGGTGGAGACCCGAATCGCGCTCACCAAATTCATTTTCAATTTCGCTTTCTGAAATTATCTGCTGGGTTTGAGCGTCGTTTGGAACCGGATTTGGTTCCATATCTCCGCATACAACGAGCAATAACACAGTTGTAAATATCACCGAAGCTGTATTAAATATATACTGTCTTGTGTGAGCGCCGTAAGGGAAGGAAAGTGAAACAAAGTTGGTTTTAAGGAAAGGAAATTACGCCTGTCTCACATATCTCGGTGGACACCCGAAACGCGCGTAAGTGAAGGGAAGTGAAATGAAAGTTGGTTTTAAGCGACTACTGATCCGGAGTTCCCGGGTGCGAACCCGACCGCGGCGGCTGCGTTTTTATGGAGGAAAAACGCTAATGCGCCCGTGTGCTGTGCGATGTCAGTGCACGTTAAAGATCCCCAGGTGGTCGAAATTATTCCGGAGCCCTCCACTACGGCACCTCTCTCTTCCTTTCTTCTTTCACTCCCTCCTTTATCCCTTCCCTTACGGCGCGGTTCAGGTGTCCAACGATATATGAGACAGATACTGCGCCATTTCCTTTCCGCAAAAACCAATTATTATTATTATTAAGCAAAGGAAATTACACCTGTTTCACATTGCGCCATTTGAGGGGGGTGGGGGTGGGGGGGGCGGAAAAAGATTTCGCTGCGGGGAAATTTGAGCGGAGAGCCATAGGGCTCTTTACAGAGAGAGCGGTTCACGCTGCCACTCTAGGCCAGTTGTTTTGACCCGTGTGGTTTTAATAGTTGGCACAGTGTTATAAGACGTAATCTAGCCATTCCTTTCAAAATGCCGCGGGTTCACCGAGTCATCGGAGAATTCCCGGGATTTCGAAACCATTACCATCGCCACCTGGAGGGAAGTGGCGGAAACGGGGTGGGGTCTTGACCTCCCAGGAACATCAAAATCATCATCCTTAATTATTAGCTACAGGTATTCTTGTTTTACCGCACAATAATTGACTTCGGTTGTTGGGTAATGTACAATATTTAATCAATATTCTGGCAACTTTTAATTTGGTAGCGGTATATCAGACTTCCCCGGGCTCATAAGGATATATTGTTAGCATCATCATCATCGCCATCATCTCGAGAGTCAAAGGCATGTGTCGTTGCATGATCTTTGCAGTATGTCGTACATGAGAACTAGCGCGTTTACCTGCTGGACAATCCGAATGTCATTAATGTGGACCGGGTTGTGGGTACTCTTTGTAATGCGTCATGCGAGCATGTGTAGTAATGTGGGATCCTTATTGATCTTGAAATGGGGGTGGAAGGGGGTGGATGGGGCCTGGTATGACGAGAAATTACATCGTTGCCACGTGAGTAGGTGTGATGTCATATTACAGCGTCGTCACGTGACTAGGTTTGATGGCACATTACATCGCTGTCAAGTTACCTGGTATGACGCCACACTCACATGATGGCACCACAAATTATACTAATTAGTATTAGTATTGCCTAATTATATTAATTAATTGGGTGGCGTCATCATGTTCGTCGCGTGCCTCGTCGGCTCGTGGCGTCGCATGGCGCCGTTTCTTGTGGACACTTTTTGCTGATATGTCCTTGAAAGTGA
The DNA here is from genome assembly GCA_030143305.2 of Amblyomma americanum. Classification (NCBI taxonomy): domain Eukaryota; kingdom Metazoa; phylum Arthropoda; class Arachnida; order Ixodida; family Ixodidae; genus Amblyomma; species Amblyomma americanum. Next base: position 86,777 of record JARKHS020033701.1, read on the forward strand.
GCAATCTAATACTTTCGCATTAATAAAAGAAGCCGCTCGCTTCTACACAGACATAAATACAACGCAGCTTGCTAAGTGTTTTCGAAAGCAACATACAGAGGACTGAAAAGAGCGTTCTCGCTATGCCGGATGGAGCTAGAAAATCGAAATACACTGATATGCATCTGCATAACCGTCGCATTGGAAAGTACATCAACGACCAGTTTCTTTATATTCGGTAACTATTCTCAAGCCTGAAAAGTGTATCGTGAAAAGCTCCCGCCTTCTCCCAATTTCCGGTAGATGGTGTAGAAGGGCTGTACTATATATATATATATATATATATATATATATATATATATATATATATATATATATATATATATATATATATATATATATATAATACTCAGCGACGTACTTGTTGTAACCGCGTATGGGACACCCCTGCCCGCAGGTCATATACTCTCTAAGGGTTCATCCCAGATTATAAGCTTCTCCTATTGCGTCCACATCAATAGTGTCTGTACACACCTAATTAAATAATACCATTATTTGGCTTTTATCATTTTGGCTTTCCTGTCTCGCAGGATTATCAGAATTGTTTTTAACTGTAAAACTTAATCGCTTTTTGTTTCGTTTTTCGTTTTTTTTTCTGAGGTTGAGCAGCCGACCTCAACCTCACAATTTGAGGTTGAAGTGAGGTTGAGTGGGGCCAGCAGTGGCCTCAGGAAAAGTGAGGTGAGAGCGTCTAAGGAGACCTCAACTTCAACTGATGAGGTTGAGTGAGGTCGGCAAATTATTTTAAGGCTGAGGCAAGGTCCAGATTTTCGAGGTCAAATGCTCACCTCTGCTCAAAAGATCCTGCCGGCTTCTGAGAGTTGGACTTGCGCGACCAAAATAACAGATACAGGGAAGGGTTGCTGTAGCGGCGAAAATGCAGTTAACTGCGTTTTCACGCGGGGTCGTAGAAGCACGCACTGTTGTTAATGAGACATTGCATGCGGTGGAAAAAACGAATTCTGGGCATTCTTTTGCGTTGATGAGAATGAAAGACAACCGTGTATGCGAATACAGAGGGCTACGGTGTAATGCTAGACACGAACGCAGAAATTAGAAAGAGCGCTGCTGGAAGCCGGACAATCAGGAGGGTTTACGTAGGAAACTTTATTAAGAAAATTAAAAATAAACATCTCAGATAGTTCCACTCATTCACTCACTCACTCACATCCTGGTTGTCGGGATCCAAGCGGCGATTGCCGACAGCTTTAATTAACGCAATCAAACAACCGCAACGCCATTTGAGCAGCGCTGGTTCTCCTTACACAGCCACCAGCCAACGCTCACGAGAAAAAATGAAGCGAATATATATCCGTGATAGCAGCTATTGAACAATGGATAAGAGGCTGCTTTCTCAACATGAGAGAATAAGTAAAAATAAATGAACAGCCACGCTGGCAACAAATCAGAGCACTCGACATTTGCGGCAAATAAAAACTGCTCCAACAGTGATGGCTGGGCGTGCGATGGAATACCAGGCGGCTCATTCGTGCGAGCACCGGAACCAAAGTCTCGCTGTTCGCTGCTCCGCAGGACCATCAAGAAAAGCACGGCAACTTCCTCGGCGAGGATGAGGTTCGTTATGTTGTACAGCCTGTCTAGCACGCTTTGTGCGTCGTTAACGTTTCTGCTTGCTCTTCCACAGAGCATAAAGCAGGACGGACAGAACGCCGCCCTCATCCGGCTCACCGCACGCGCGGAGACTCCGCCCGATGAATGTTTAAACACGAACCGAATTGTGCAAGCCGCGCAGAACTCCGAAGCGAGGAAGGAGAGCGTGTCGCAAAAACAGGGCCCTGGGGAACTGCTCCGGTCAGGGGGGGGGGGCTACCGCGCAAAGAACGGAAAGGTGTGGTGCTTCGTCAAATGCCGCCGAGAAGACCTCAGTGCACCAAAATTTCGCAGTACACGACACGAAAAGATAAATACCCACCTTGTTCCTCATGCCATGTGCGTTTCTGGATCACACCGTGCACGTGCCTCAAGATTACAAAACTTCCACGTCATCTGTTGAGACATTCCCCTAGTCAGAAATAGCATGAAATTCTAGACAGCCCTTAGCGAAACCCTCATAAGGAGGGCCCACAACGTAAGGGCGGATGATGGGCTGGTGAAAGGAAAACTAAGGCACGCGGAGGGCACCTGCTTCGTGTGCTTTGACAAACGTGACTCCACGTTCCAAGCATCCCTCGTTCTTTCTTTTTTCTCTCTGGTAAATGAAATTTTTTTCGACCTCGCTAACTTCAAAAGTGCACGACAGAAGGAAGCCGTCGTGCGCTGCTGCTGAGGGCTCCGATAGTTTTCGTATGCACCACACTTAGACATGTTATTGATTCATTCATGTTCTAATACGTACCCAATACATGCTGTTATGCGTTAGTAAAAAAGACAAGCCATTTCGTGTTCGTAAATATTGAAACTTTTGGGAAAAAAGAAAACGAAATGAAAGTTGCTTTTCTCTCTCTCCTAAAAAAAGGCAGGGTAGTTTTTACGTTACTTCTCTTTGTTAGAACAATTGAATGCAGTTCGTGCCGCGTTTCTGCTCTTAGCACACTCGCCTCGGAACAAAGACGAAACAAAAAATATAAACAAATATGCTATAAATTTGGCACTATAATGCAAAGAAGGAAACGTCTAGGGTAACTGTGCCTAATTCGATTCGTGATTTTGGAAACACCATCATTATATTTTTTTCATGCATCAGTTGCTTTTTTAGGCCGACGACTTTACAAGATTTGCTCCCGGGTCTTTGAAAGCCACTTCACCTTTGTGCTCTCACAATGCCCTCGTTGCATGTTCTTTTATTTCAAACTCCTCAAACTGCGTTATGAGGCACTACTCTTTGATGCCGGATGAAAAAAGCGAAAAGCGTGGACAAGTGTCCCTTTGAAGTTTGAGGACCGCTCTAAAAACTTCTCGTCCGAGCAAGGACTTCTGAGCTGTCTAGTACTGGCTGCGGACACTGGACTCAAATCCTTCCTAGCTTTACTCGTTTTCTTTTTCGCGTTCAAGTATCCGTTTCAATTTCAGGAACACTCTAGAAACTTCTAGAACTAGCACGAAGTTTTGAACTGTTCCTTACTGACCGCGGACTCAAGACTCGATCGTTTAATTGCTGGAAGCGCTTTTTGGCGATCAAGGGAATTTCTGACAGAAAGACCGAACCCCTTATTTCTACTTACTTCCACTCAAGAGTTTCGAATTCCCTCAGGTTTGCCCGGACAGTGAACTGAACGGTTAAAGAAGCAGAACTTAGCAACTAGTGCAAGTATGAAAGATAAATTTAACTTCAATTACAGGCGATATCCGAAAATATGTCTTTGGATGAAAAGAAAGTTTAAAAAATGCACGCGCAATACCACGAAAATATAACTGATGTTGAAATCTTGTAGATTTGTTGTTTTTTTTTGCCGTCCGTGAATTGTACGAGAAAGTTTAAAGCTTTACACAGCTCGAGCTCTGTATATCTAAACGAATATCGAATCAATTTATTCTCAGCGTAAATTGTTGCATTTAAGCACCGCGTGTTTTCGGTAGCATACGTTACACTCATCTGCCAACAACGGTGGCAGGTCTTCGACCGACTGTACTGTCGAACTGCTCCAACCTGTGCTACTTGCAGCACGAGAACCAACGCGTTATCATCGTATCCTCTGACACGTTGGAAAGATGTACGACGAAGATGGAACGCTCTAATAAATGGTGGCGGCTATTAAGAATTAACCACTTGCTCTAGCTCGAGGCTGTAGAAGACTAACATGTAGCTACATCGCGTTAATAAATAATTCGTCAGCCAACCTCTACTCTTTCTTTGCCTAATCAATAGTAAAAGCGCACTTCCAGGAATACCGCAACAGTGCCGAAGAGAAATTTTCAGCTATAATTCGCGCAAAATATATCGAGAAATTCGTTTCATTCCTCGCAAGGTAACATATTGGCGCGGCTAAAATAACAACAAAGCATTCAGTGCACAGAAGGATGCTGAGAAATGTGCTTTCGTCGCTGCGGCTAATGGCGACGTGGCCAGTGCAGTATTATCGCCGTATAGGGACCCTCGCGAAAAATCACTGAACGAAACGCATGGCGACTCGAGGGAGAGCAGTCGGTCGATCTGCGTCAACACTTGGAGCGGCCTCGCCTGGCTGGTGACACCCGGTTCCCGATCCCTCGCCGGTCGACGAGCACACACTCGCCGTGCGGCGGCTAGTCTTAGCTCAGGGGCAAGAACGTCTCGGCGCGCCCCTTAAGCCGACCGGATAGAGGACGGCTCGGGCCTGCTCTGAGTGGCGCTGGTTGAGACGGCCGCCCGGCGCGAGCCCAATCAGCCGCCGGGCCACGGAGGCGATGGGTGCGGACACCTCGCCCTCTCTGTTCTGGTTAACGGCGGGCCCGGCCGGGATTAGCCCGCACCGCGCGCAGCTATCTTCGTCGGTGTGTGCTCGTAATAAAGACCGGAGGAAGTAGGTACCTTGTGTCGTTTGCTCATCGATCGTGTTTGCTGGAGAGCAACTAAGTCCACGGCTGCGCAATCGGCACCGCTGCTTGGGAAACGCTGAGCTCTCGCCGGCTGCCCGCTCCGCTGCTTCCCTCCACCGCCGCTTTTCCAGTCGCTTGAGCCGCGACGGCATTAAATTTCGCGACGCCGCCTTCCAAACTTTACCTGACAGTGCGCGCTGGTATCTTTGTGGATTCCCTTCGCTTTCTGTCGCCGTTTAACGGCCTTCACGTGTCGCAGTGCAGATGCTGACAAAGTGCCTCCACCAAAGCGTTATTTAGAGTAGCTGCTGTGAGGGCTTTCGACTCGATGTCTGTCCGGTCCACTGTTCGCTTCGCTGCGTTCAGTCCAAACGCCGATTTACTAGTACGCAGCACGTTGGTCGTCACCAGCACGGTCAGCCAGATTAAGTCCACTCGCGGGCACAGGTCTCCATCAATGACCTCCAGGTAGCTGTGTCCTGTGCCAGCCGCGCCTGCTCTATCCCAGTATATATCCGTTTCTCCGCACTCTGTTCCGGCCCCGGTCATGTTTCCTGTCTCGTAGCATCCGTCCTCTTACCCTTACCTCCAAGACGGTTATGGTTTCTCCACATCACGCGTTCTGCGCAAGTCCATTCTCTAGCTTTGATTTCAGCTACGGTTTGATTATTTCGAGCTGGTTCCCTTTGCTTTTTGTCTTCAAACGTTGACCCTGATATCTTGTTTTATATGGCTAGCGGAGCTTTCATTAGCCTAACTTTATGACTTTTGCTAGCCTTCCAGTTTCCGCCTCTCAGGTATAACGTAATTTTCTTTTGAGGAATGTCGCTATCTTGCTGTTCATTACTTGAGAGCACTTGCCAAGCGCCTCCCAACACGCTTTTATTCTCGTGGCATATTGCTTTTTTAAGTCCGGATGTGCGGTCACTATTCGCCTAGACGAATGGACTCCCTTCTTACTTCAGCATCTTGTACCTATCGTAACCTGTTTCTTTGCCAGACTGTTGAATATTATTTTAGTTGTGCTCCATATCAATATTTTGTGTTCATATCAATACGGCCCTCAGTCGTAATCTGCACTTCATTCCCCAACTTGCCTAGGAGGACAGTGCAGTGAAGAAACCGGAGGTTGGTGAGTTTTCTCTACCTGACATGTCTCCCTAACTGAATCCCTTCATAATTCTTATTTTCTCATTTCTTTCATGCCTTAATTAATTTCACGTGCGCTTGTGATGATGTGCTGCAGTTCTAAAATGTGCCTCAGTATCACCTTGGTATAATTAAACGACCTCAAAAACGACAGCGGGACATCTGTACCGCGATTATCTATACCTCATGAGCAATTTTTCAAATTTTGTCACCCTAAGACGCGCTAGTAGCTTGGCTAAACACGTACACTTTTGCTACGGGACTTGCTGCATTTGAAAGAAATCTAATTACCTGTTAGCAGTTATTTTGAGAGCACGCTTTACTAACAAGGCCATTTGTTGGACATGGCGCGGCTTTTATAACACCGCCTGCTCTTCCCGCGTGCCACTCATACGTACACCTGTAAGCAAGAAAAAGACACCCGCTCGCCTTTCTCTGGTTCTGAAACACATTTGCACCGCGAAGTTAGTTACAAAGCTATCACTAATTTTCGTTGTTTATGCTGTTATTCAGAACTAAATTATGCACTAAGCACCAAAACTACAACACAGCTATTAAAGTTTAAACCTGGAGGGGGCTGGTGGGGGGGGGGGGGGGGGGCACTTCTGCACATTGTGCTGTACGAATGCCTGAATACCCCGCCTCCTCTCGCCGTTAGGGCTGAGCACAGAGGTAATTTGAGAGCTTCGCAGTCAGTTCTGTTACGAGTAAAGAATAACAGTTATCTTTCTTAAAACAGAATGGCAAGTTGGCCTGTGTAAAAAGAACAAAAAGAAAGAAGCGCGTTTCACAACACAATCGCAAGCGAAGATCGAGGTGCGCTGCTCTCACGGACGCTTTGCATAACAACGCTTGCGTGTTTTGTAGCACAACTGGGCAATGCCGCGCGTTTCTTTCATCTTATTGAATGACGACGGCATGTTGACCCTGTGAACGCCGGCGCCTTGCCGATTCGATCGAAGCAGTCGCTGGCCCTCCCTCTGTAAGCGCTCCAAAGGACATTTATATTCGTGTAAGGCAAGTAATCGACGCACGGTATTGCCACTTCAGAAACTGCACCGCTCTTCGGCACAGCCGCAAGAGCCTACACCCCTAGGCCCAAAGTTCTAGTAATTTGGACATAGTTCAAAATAAATAATGGAAATGCTTTGCACGCTGTGGTAAATTAAAAGCGTCCGCGCCGAAGAGGCCGTTGCTTGCACTGATCGCATGCAGCTGACACAGCTCTCCCATTCCCGGGCACCACCGAGTACGAAGGAAATTTTTTTATATATGACGGCATTCGGGAGCCTAATATCCAGGAGGACGTACACGAGTGCCTCCGGTGCTGCTCACGCGGCTTTAATATCGCACAACGAGAGCGCGTGGGACGGCGGCATGGTTCCGCTGATCGAGGCCAAAAGGCGGCGCTCACTTGCGAGCCTATTCTTATCTCATTACATGCCAGTCATTATCGAGAGCGCGCTGCGAAAACAGGCGTGGTCATTTTTCTTCCTTGACGTTTTTAATTATCTCACAGGCACCACGCGAGGCTGTGACATTTTCGCCCGGTCTTTATTGTCCGCATATCTGGTTCCGCGTTCCTTTAAGTTCTGCACGAGCGCCCCGCCACGTGGTACTGTGAAAACAAAAAATAAATTGATAAATAAGCTCGCTGTACAGCGGACCATACTCCTCGCTGTCATCGCAACGCAGGGCTGATGAAAAGCCAGCAAAAAGAAAGGACGGCTGAGGGAGCACGCTGCAAACAGACAAACACCAACAGGCCAGCAGAATAGAGGCGCGGCGAGGGAGACAGGGAAAAAAAAAAAAGAGGCCTGGCGAAGACGGAGAGCGTAATCCCCGGTCGGTGCGGCCTACAAAAAGGCAGCCCAGTTCCATTAAGAGTTGGGGACTGGTGCTGCTCACCGCGCATAAAAACCGCGTAATCCTTGGACGCAGCCGCGCAGATCTCCTCCCGCAGGCCGCCCCAAGACGCCGCGGTCTCCGCGCCAAGTTGCCCACACCAGCTGAAAATGGAAACTGATTACACCCCTCATTCGATTCCTCTGTGTCGTGCTCCAGCGCGTCCTCATCCTCCCGTGGCTTCTTTCAATCTGCCCCGCCTCGACAGCGTCGTCGCTGCTGCCTCGCGACGCGCCGAAGCCGCTCGCCACTCATCCGGCTGATCTTGGGACGATCGTGGAGCGCTTCTCTTTTGTGCCCGCCGCGGAGCCCTCCGCTCGACGGGCAAGCCATCATCCCACAATCTAAACCCGCTGTCGCACGGTTTACATATTGAACGCGGACAAGAGTACGCGGGGGGGGGGGGGGGGGGGGGGGTCTGCGCGAAGAACGACAAAAAAACAACAGCGGCACGGAACAGAATCAGACGAAGATGAAGAGGAGCCATCGATCCGGCGCAAAGTTTTAAAGCCCGCTAACGTCTCCCGCATCACAGGACAGGGCGCGCCCGCCGGAGCACCTCCGCTCCCGCCGGCGGTGCCCGCTATTCTTCTCACGTCGGGCCCCCGTGGCATGTTCTCGGCTTGGATTGTCCTTATATCACAGCCGTACAGAAGCTTCTCCACCAGACACGCCTCTTTTCCTTTACCTCGTCCTTGTTTTTGCTATTTTCTTCCTCGACGCTTGAAACGGTGGTTGTGACTTGTGGCGCGCCTCCAGGCCAGGCGAGAGAGCGGCAGCCCCCCGTTGCCCAACGCGCGCCTTGTTCTCGCTGAAAGGGCTAACACTAGCCAGCGCTGCGCTGTTCGCAAGCAACTCTCAGCAAGCCGGCAGGGCCGTTACTTTTGCTGCTCATTTCGCACGAGCGTCAGACCCACCAGCGAGCACGCACGCACTTGCGAATGACTGCTGCGCTCCACACGTCTCAGGTTGACACCCAGAAATTCCAACATGCAAGCAATACAACGGTTTTCTGCTCACGAGCGTCCTTTACCCCTTCCTTTGTCTTGTCCTCAGAGGAACAAAAAAAAAGAAGACAATGGAATAAAAATATGCTTGGAAAGCGGGATAGTTTCGGACATATCTTAGCTCCTTGTCAAAGCGCGCATTTTTCTCCACGCAAGATGACGAAGTGGCCCCAGCTGATTTGATTTCTCTTTCTGCTCACTCATCGGCATGAGGCCTTTTAGCCTTCCATTCCGCAGTTTACATCATACTACAGGCGGAATATTCTCTGTTTTCTCATCCGTAAACATAAACGCGTTGTACTCTGTCTCTCTTTAAAATTTGGCATCGTTATAAAACCTTCTGCTGACGTCAGGGAATCAGCATATTTGTTTGGTTTTGCGCAGGTTAGTTGTGTCATCCTTCCTAGGTTTCCTTCCCTTCGCCGTACCGATTGTTTTCGTCATGGTTGCCGTTGAACTGTTTTCTCATGCTTGACCTTCATTTTACGATTGCTTGCCAGATTACACGCGCGACTGATCCGGATAAGCTCTGCTGGTTTTTCAATAAATGTTCAGTTGTCAGTACCAGCCTTTGTTGTCGCCTGCCTCAGTCCCGTCCTGTTTTGCGGTTTTGCTCCTCACGATGTCCTACCACATGGCCTACAACCAAGTCCTTCTAAATCAGTACCTAAACTTTGCATTTGGTACTTTTCAATGTGAAACTCTAGATTACAACTCGTTTTGTTCCAGAAACTATATTTCTGCATTGGAAATTCAAACTGCGTTTATGAATATATGCCGGGTGTTTCAGGAAAATCCGCCACGTAATTAAAAAAAAATAGGCGATTTGAGGTAACAGCACGGCTTTTGCAGCATAGTAATACCAGTGTTGGCCGACACCAGAGAACCGGTGAATTTCTTTAACTAGTAAGTTGGTTGACTAAATTATAATAGTTACCTTTCAACCATTAAAGTTAGGCACCTAATTGTAACTAGAGATCTGTAGCTGTCTGTTAGCAATAGTCGTATTAGTGTTTACAATTTCAAGAACGTGATTTCCAACGGTGCTATGGCTCAAAAAACTTTGGTCGTTTCTTGCTCAATCGAAAATCCGGCGCCCAAGCTCAGCGCTCAGAGACATCCCTCAAATTTCGTCTCCCCGTGGCACAGGTGCCGCGTGGCCTTCTCTGCTTCGCATCGGCTGGCGCAGCGAGCAGCGGTGTGCTCCTGAGCTCGGGCTCAAAAAGCATATTATTAAAAATTAGTGGCCTCAAACGACAGGTATATATATATATATATATATATATATATATATATATATATATATATATATATATATATATATATATATATATATATATATATATATATATATATATATGCCGACGATACCCCGCAAGCCCCACCAAATGTTACAGGGTAGCCAGCTGAAGAAAGAGACGCGATGACCGATGCCCATAAGGGGATTTAATGGACACTGGCCTAGCGCGAGCGCTCCTGCTCGCTCCACTGCACAGTTCCTCGTCTTCTTCGTCACAATGTCTCTATATCTGTATGCCTATCTCGCTATTTCTCTCTCTCTGTGTGTGCGTGTGTGTGTGTCTGTGTTTGGTTTGGTTTGATTTGGTGTAAGGGGGTTTAACGTCCCAACGCGACTCAGGCTATGAGAGACGCCTTAGTGAAGGGCTCCGGAAATTTCGACCACCTGGGGTTCTTTAACGCGCACTGACAGCGCACAGTACATGGGCCTCTAGAATTTCGCCTCCAGCGAAATTCGACCGCCGCGGCCGGGATCGAACCCGCGTCTTTCGGGCCACGAGCCGAGCGCCATAACCAGTCAGCCACCGCGGCGGCGGCGGCAGTGTGTGTGTGTTTGGGGGGAGGGAGGGGGAGGGGGGGGGGGGGCAGGCTTCCGTCACCAGCGCAGCCGCGACAGCCATATTTTCTTGTTTTTCCACTTCGGCAGCTGTAAACTAGTTAAAATGTATGGGATGTGCAGAATTCGTGTTGCTTCCCTTCAGCACCATAACTTTATGATCAGTAGCGAAGTGATAAGCCCAAACAGGAAGACAGAACACAAAACGCCAGGACACTGCAGCCGCCAGGTCTGTCGTTTTCCGTCTACGTCTGCCATTCCGCTAGTAATAAGAAATTTAGGAAGACAATACCGACTAGCCCAACAAATTAAAGGGGGTGCGCTAGAGGTCAGCAAACTCCCGTTTTGCTCCCATGTAGGCGTATTCGTGTTTAAAGTGCACTTAAACATTTTATTGGACGAGGGGACACCACGGACTGTTTCACTTGTGGCATAATCGAGACTGTGGAGCATATACTAGTGGTATGCCCCCTATATGTGCGCGAAGGACTAACGGTGCCTGCTTCCTTGAAGCGTTAGGAAAGCAGGCCACTCTCAGAGGACTTACTGCTAGGCGCTTGGCCGCAGAGTTGGCAAGCAGCCCAGGCCATGCGGACGTTTTGACGTTTTTTTGAGTAACACGTTCCTCGACTCGCAGTTGTGATGCCACCAAATGTGCATGCACATACTCTCATCTCTCTTCTCACCACATCGTCACCCATCACGACCCTCTTTTCTCCTTCTACCCTTCCCCAGTGAAGAATAGCAGACCAGATATCAATCTTACTGGCTGACCGATTTGCCTTCGTTTCATTGAATTTATCTGCATATCGCGTGACAACAGTGCCTAACGAAGTAAGGTTTCTAAACACACTGCCTACTGCATAAGTCAACTCAAACCCCAAGAAGGAATGTTACGCTGATATGCAATTTTATCGTCCCCGGAGAAGGCTTAAGCTCCGGCTCTGTTTCACGGGCAAGCGAAGCCGGCCGCTGCGAAAACAACACTACCGCTGAGTAATAAGACAGCCACAAATAGTTCGGCCCACTTGTCCTGAGCACACCTGGAAACAGCGACAGGCGCGTGTGAGGCCCACGAAGCCCCAAATCGGAAGGAAGCCCTTTCCTGCCTCCTCTTTTACTCCGCACTCGCGCTCGATTTGGAGACCTGTCACCCAGCGCGAGTTATCATTTCCGTCCCGGCGCAGGAAGGTGAAGCCGCTTCTGATAAGCTGCAACTACGTCGACGTCATTTTCGCGGATTACGTGGCGTGTCCGACGAAGCGGATGACGAGGACACCTGTAATAACAAACGACTGCGACCACAGTTAAGAAAAAGAAAAGAATTCCGGCCTAGTCGTGACAACTCGCGGTCTCAGTGCAATGCGCAGAGAGAGAGAGAGAGAGAGAGAGAGAGAGAGAGAGAGAGAGAGAGAGAAAGCAGCGGCCAGAGATAAGACGTCGGTGCGCACGGAGCGCTCCGAGAGCGGGATGCCTGCGGGGAATCACGCGAGGTTAATCACTGGAGCAGTTTTCTCGGCTCTCTGTCGTGGCTCCATTCCTCGCGCGATCTTTATGAATGATTAACGACGTCGGCTAATGGGCGGCACGCTCGGGTATCACGTCGTGTTGACACGTTCGCAGCCCAAGTGCGAGGAAACGACCTTTATCCATTCATACGCCCACCTCATCCTCGTTTTTCCGTTGGTTTGTTTCAATAATAGCCTCCCCAGGATGAGGCTGTTGGCAGAGGTTGAAGTGCCTTTAGCTAATACATGTTAAGCATGGCACGACTGTAGGCATATCTATAGTGCAACCCCACTTTCCCGTTAAGGTCGAAGAATGGCGTCCGTCTTCTGCTACTACAATACAGAGAGGGCACATAAAACTGTCAGCCTGCACTATGGTGGCACGCATATGCGCATACTACTGAAGAATTTGTATCGCTTCAAGAAAAAGAAAACTTGTATATCATGTTTTGTTATGCTGGCTAGCTGCTCGCAGTCAACGTGTTGGGAGTTACGTGACGTAGAAGTGCGATCGTTTGCAATGTTATCCAAGTACAGCTGGGGAAAACGCATGTACATCAAAAGTGAGTGTTAAGTTTATTCTTTTTATGAATAAAACCAAATGTGCTTATACACTGAGCTATGAATGTTTGATTTACCTTCCACGCCACAAGGGAAGCTGCTCCATCTATAGTGGGCCACCATTTTTTATCGCCGGTATCATCATAGAGCATTAGGTTCTCAGGCAATCTCATATTTAACACCCTATGTTTAATTTCTAATAGTGCGTGATGAAGAAAACAACAAAGAAATTTCACATACATGGAAGCAGTACAGGTCGGCGCTCGTTATAGAGAGGCCGCTGATTCTGTTCGGTTTTGTTTTTGAACACGTCAGTCTTATTAAGAACCAAGTAATGCTGAAGCACGGCTTCTATTACGCAACCAGGACCGAGTTAGCGTGAAAATAAACGCTGTTCGTTTCAATTATAATGCCAATAGCTTTCTCGAGAGGTTCGCTCGCGTGAGTGAGGGAAGACGTTTCGGCTTCAGCTTTGACTTCGTTCTCGAGAAGCACTGTCCCTCAAAACACAGATGGAAGGAGAGCATGTGCGTATCGAGGACGCAAGCCGTAATGAGCTGGCACCAGCTATTGCGTGGCACTGTGAGCGTAACTCAGTGACTCATTGGGCTTGATCCACAATGCCCTTCACGAGTACCAGTGGCTTACGCGTGACAGGCATTCGCGAGAACATTGTCCGCCTTGTTGGAAAGCACAAAGGATAACCAAGGTGGCGACAAATCCCGACGCGTTGTCGTGCGCAAGCATCACTGTGAATCTCACACTCTTGGCTGTAAACGATGCCCGCAGGTAGCACAAGAGCGCGCCTCCGTACCTCAAGGCGAACACTAACTGCCGAGGCCGATGCAACCGAATGATTCACGCGGTCGGCATCATGCGGACGGCGCTTCCCGGGTAAAAACCAAGGCTTGTTCCTACAGATCTCGCATAACGAAGAATGTTTTCGCAGTCTCCACACTGATGCGGAAGGCGGAACAGAATTTGTCGAGAATAGTTTGCCAGCGCCACGGAATGCCTGTAGGCGCTAGAAATAAAGCTTTTTCGGAAGTGCTATAGATATGGCATCCCACCGCTATTGTGAATTCCTGCGCACCAAAACGGGACGTTTTGTTGCTTATGAATCCTTGACAGGGCACAGTTTCCCGTGGTCTCCTCAGTAGTGCAGCTAGTCAGTGTTCAAGAGCATAGATGGAAACCTCTGTAAAGCATACGGAATACTTTTAAACCAACTATTTTATTTCAGCGCGACCGTCGAGCAGGAATGAAAAGGCACGTTACGGTCACCGGCAGCAATAGCTATCTCACCACCAGGCCAAAAAAAAAAA